>RJWM01001583.1:30000-151268 GCA_004363535.1 Dasyprocta punctata
AGAAAGTGAATGGAGAAAAGGTTGTGTTCATGCAGGCTTATCCACTTCTGGCCCGTGGGTCCCCAGATCTGAGGCTGGGATGGGGGACAGGGGGGAGAGAGAGGCAGAAGTGTCCTAGAAACCTTTGGAGGTGCTGAAATGATTGGACAATAGAAAATGATCAAATATTTAAAAATTAAGACTGAAAAAGAATGTCCCCCTTCCTGCCCCCCCCAAGCCAAACAGGTGTGCTTTGAAACTTTAAATATGTTAAATATTAAAATTGTAGCTTTGTTTTTAAAAAACGTCTTGGGAAAAGCAGTTTTTCATATTTTAAATAAAAATCTAGCTAGACGGTAACATTGGAAGCTGTGCACAGACGAGAGGCCGGCAGGCTGGTAGGATTCTAGTACAGTTCTTAGGTCTGTCGCGCGGACGGGCGCGGCACAGTGCTCTACCGTGTCCTGGGGTCGTCCTGGCAGCTGGGTGTTCTTCAGTCTCAGTCCTGGACTTTGTTTGCATTCCCTCCCCTCCTTCCAGAGCATCAAACTGCCTGGGACCGACTCCCTCACAAAAATATTGATTCTCTCTTTCTTAATAGTTTCTATGAAGTTAATGGAATTGTATTTACAGCATTTCTCTCTCTTTTTTTTTTTTTTTTTTAGAATTCACAATTTCAAAAAACCTTATAATATGACCTCTTTCAACAGAAAAAAAAAAGCACTTATAGAAAAGGAGGACACTCAAAACATGGTTGTCCTTACCTTATTGCCGAAAATAGAGATACTTAGGTTAACAAAGAGACATCACAAAAAAGGAACCGCTAGTCTGTTAATTGGCTTACTACATCTCACTTCCTCTACAACACAAAATAGAAAGTTTATGCCCACCTCCCGCTCTGCACTTCACAACTTCACTTCAGTGTGTGCTAAAGTTCCACCTGAAAATTCATTACAGTCTCAGAATTGATACCAAATATGGAGAGCAACATCACCATCTCAGCATCCTTTAAAAGTGAGAACAGAATCAAAACAAGCAAAATAAAAAATTTTTTTAAAGAAAAAAAATAACTCCTTAATATAACAAGTATACTATGGTTAGCTTTTAACTAGATATTAAAGCTAGGTGGCTACTGGACTAAGTCAAAATTGCTACCAAATGTGATTCAAAGAGATTTAAAAGGAGAAGGGGGAAGAGAGCAGGGGAAGGGAAACCATCAAGAGAAACAAAACCAAACCAAAATCATGGGTTATATATACATTTAAAAGCTGTTGTCTTATATTACAGCAGATTCGTGAGATGAAGAGATGTAGTCAACCCTCGATCCGAAGTGAGCCATCTCTGGTTGGGATGAGGAGTGAGGCTGGTGGGGGTCCAGGTCTGAGGACATCACCTAAACAAAGGGCCACTCAGAAACTTCGCCCAGTCTTGCCTGGACATCCAGGTATGCTCTGTAGGGCAGGGAAGGTCAGGCGTGTCACGAAGAGGACATAAAGTAGGAGTGAGGAGAAAGAAGAAATGTCAGGCAAGGGCATGACTTATTCCAACCTTTCAATCAAGACTTTTTACAGGACTATGTGGGGTGGCTGAGTGTGTATGACAATGGCCAGGCTAACAGTTTTCTCAGGCCATCTTGGGAAAAATGACAGCTAAGCCCTGCCTGACGCTGGGGAGAGGGCAGCGCTACAGCTCGTGTGCAGATCTGCTGCAGGTGTGGAGAAGTCTTGAGGTGACAATAGGAAGAGTGGTCAGCAGAAGTGGCTGTAGTGGGCTTCCAGCGACATAGCTGAAATGCGACTGACCAGAGAGACTTTTTCCATTTAAAAATCCTGTTTTCAAAGTTAAATGTTTAAGGAAAACTTCTGCCTATTGTAGATACTCATCAATGGCTGTCAATAACTGAAAATGCAAATTTGTAAAATATATTATGCATCAAGAGACTAAAGATCAGGACATATAAAAAATATATAACGAATAACTAAAGCTTTGGTTGGACAAAACCAAGATAGGTCAAAAGGATTTACAGACTCACTAATGAAGTCTCCCTGAGTTGACTGTGGGTTTGGGTCCCTCTTCTGTGGGTGGCACTCAAGGTAGAGGGTCACCTTTGCCGGGTACAGTGTGTGTATGTGACTAGACCTTAACTGCTAGAGGAGGGGGCGACCCATTGGGTCTTAATCCATTCTGCAGTGGGTGGGTTGCTGTCTCTGCTTCTGACCACTTCATCTCAGTCTGCAAACTGAGTCCTGCAGTTGGTTGGGGGAGATGGGCTGGAAGCAGACACTCCCCTTCTCACAGAGAGGACTGCGGCTGCCCTGGGGGGAGGGGCACGGCACTATGGGTAGGAAGCCTCCGCGCAGAGCGCGGGCAGTGGCAGCCCTTGTCACTGGCCTTCCAACAGTCTGCGGTGCTGAGCAGCTGTTTAATCCCCTCTTCATCTGTACCCACAGCGGCTGGAGCCTTCTCCAATCCCCAGAACTCTTGGGCCTCCTGGCTCTCAGAGGAACCTTACTGCCCCTGAGCCCCCAAACCCAGCTTAATTAGTAGCGAGTAGCTCTAATTGTTCTTCAAACTGTTAGTGGCCTCTGGCTCTGGCCAGCAATGGCTGGGTCAGTGCTTGAAGGGAAGTGGAGGCGAGGAGGATTTACACACATGGCTTATTTGGTTAAGAGAGGCAGTTGCGTTAGTCACGTTGATTCCTTAGCAGCAACATGAGGGAAATCTAAGAGATTTATGGAGCTCAATTCAACCTGTCTCCAACTCCCACAGAGTCCTGGCTGACTCGGCTAGAAGCAATTCCCTTCCACAAGAGAGAGGGCCACGAACTGCAAGCCCAAAATTGCTCCTCCTGTCTCCCAGCTCCTGGAGTGAAATGCTCTTGTGCCCCAGTGGGATTTTCTGAGTCAAACCCATTCCCAAGCCCCAGCTGTCACCTACCCTCTTCCAAAGAGACAGACCACATTCCAACCCACCAACTTGTGTGCTAACACGGTACATGTCTACTGCTTTCCTGAGCACAAGTCCTCTCACTACTCAGTTCTTCCGAAGAATGGCAGAATTGTTTGTGGCTAATGTGGCCCAAGTCCTGCTCACTGCTTGCCCGCCTCCCGTTCCTCTGTTCCACCCTCTGTATCCCCATCAAAGTGATTTAAAAAAATGTTTAATTAACTTGAGCTCAGTTTAAAAGGTTAGGAAACTGGCAGGGATCCAAATCCATGTTACGCAGGTGATGTCGTTAATTTAATTTGCTTTTCGTGCAGTAATCTGGATAATTACTCAGTAGTTACTGGCAAAAATGTTTTCTTTTCACTAAAAGATGGAGTCTGGCTGTTTGACTGCACAAACCCCATTGGCCAAGCCCTAGTGAGCCCTAGGGAGCTCAGCAACCCGCAAGGTCACTTTGTAGGACCTTCGGGAGTGGCCCTGGCCCCCATCCCCTGCCCCAGGCTTGGCAGAAGTCCAGTTTCCTTGCCTCCCTCCCCCGGGACGGGCACAGCACAAGATCACCTTCCAGTTTCCTACACTCTTGATTGTATTTCAAGACAGAGAAAGATGAAGGTGGGGAAGATACAGAAATGGAATCCAAAGAATCAAAATCAAGGACAAAAAAAAAAAAAAAAAAAAGAGAGGGACTAAAAAAAGGTGGAGTCATGATTAAAAGCTGGAGAAAGGGATGAGAGGAGATGAAAAGACTAGAGTTTTTTTGCCCCCTCCCCCCTGAAAAGGGGTCCAAGAAGAGAGATGCTGATGTGATGAGACAGGGGCATGCACACACATGTATGACCAGTGCACATACATGTGCGGACACGCCGGCAGGGTGGAGACACATGGCAGAGACGGTAATACCTCAGAGTGAGATGGCAACGAAAGCACCTGCTCAATGGTATCCATTTGTAAAGGCCGTTGCAATCAAAGGTCCCTAAAATTGCACAATTGTTAAGGTCATCAGTGCACTATACATGGGAACAGATTGTCATATTCTGGAAAAGGAAATTATCTCTAGGACTAGTCTGTGGTTGCCAGCATGAATATGTAATTCTGAGACACTGTGCCATGGTGGGCCAGGAAAGTATAGTACTATTCCAACCCCTTCCACCCCCAACTCTCCCCCCAAGCCTGTCTGCTTACCCAGGGAGACCAACAGTCAGGTTCAGAGGGGTGTGTAGGTGGTGAGAAAGGGGGCCTCGTGCCCAGAACGATGGGCATGGTTGCCTGGACCCCAAGGGGCAAAGATAAGGGTCTTTGCCCACAGTCCCAATGGCTTGAGTGAGGGAGAAGAAATCCTGGTGGAAACAAACTGCAATGATATGTGGTTATTTCAGAAAAAAACATCAAAGCACACAGCTCTAAGGACCCAGGTATTCAAGGATGAATAGGGTCTATGTTTCTGGAAATACAGATAAGTTGTGTTTTAAGTGGTGATGGATGGTCCTCCAGATTGATGCAGCTCATAGCTGAAAAATAATGTTCTGGATTTGGTATTACAGTTGCTCCAAGGAGATCAGATGCTCGAACTACTGAAGTGAGATGCTGTCACACGGGTGCAGCGAACAGGACCTAGGTAGCACAGGTCAGGGCTGGCAGGAGCACATGGATATGTGTATACATGAGTGTGTATCTGTGTGTGTGGGGTGGTACTTCCAATGCCAGGAGGCATGGATGAGGCCACCCTGGTACTCCAGGCTGTCCACACAGGCTTGGTTCTCCACACCACAGCCCCCAAGGCTGGGCAGGTGCCAGCTTTCTCCCAGATTTAGAGTTTGACAGGGCTGGGACCTGGGACAGCAGACAACTCCCGTCTCAGCTGAAAACCAAGCTATCCCTCAAATGCTGAGGTTGGCTAGGGCAGAGGTTGGCCGGTTTTCTGTTTACAAAATGGAAGGGACAGGGCGCAAGTGGGCTCAGACACATTCATGCTCACACACCAGGAGGGAGAACAATACAATCTGAAAACAGCATGCAAATCGGTTAAGCAAATTTCCATTGCCTGGATTAGTCAGATTACAGAACCACAGAGCATTACAAATACAAATGCATCTGGCCTTCAGGGGGCTGCAGCTAAAGAATGCAATGGGACTTACTTGGAACCTGGAAACTGTAAGAAAAGTTAACAAAGGAAACGACCTGGGAGGGGGGGTCTCTGCATCCACCCACGTAGACTAAGGGGACTCTGCAAGCGACGGTTGTAATCTTGAGGTGAAGGGGGTGGCATTATATCGAGGACCTCTCACGTGCCGACATGTGATATACTCTGTTTCTATTTATTTTAACCTTGTCTTTTGAGGAAGGCATCCTATCCTTGTTTTGCAGCCAGGGCCATGAGGTTCAGAGAGGCTATGTAGGTAACTCAAGGTTACAAGGGCTGAAGGTGGTAGAGTGGTGACTTGAACTCCAGCTGCCCACATACGTTCCATTCCATAACCAGGCCACCCAGGAGGAGCTCAGAACATCTCTAGATGGAAGAGCTTCAGCCTCAGGAGCTGTCGTGATGTTGGTGGGGACCCACTGATCTCTCCTCTGCCCCTAATACTGGACTTTCCTGCCCATGGGCTTCACAGAGTTGGTCAGGAAGGAGGAGGCAGGAGGGTGGGGAAGCAGTTACTTACAGCTATGCCGTGGCCGAAGCCCGAGCCCGGCTGTGGGCTGGCCGCACTTATGTAATTCCCCACTCCGGAGTCCTGGCTGGCAGGGCCGTAGAGATCAGCGACAGGTCCTGGGCTGTTGGCCCCCGGGAAGCCTCCGGGCCGTGCCGGGTTGGAGCCTGCCGGGGAAGCGGGCGCGCCAAAATTCGGTTGAGCACTGTAGCTATTCAGGACTGGTGTGCAGAGAATAGAGCTGGGTATGAGGCCAGAAGCCAGGCATGCACCGATCATTACAAGCCAAACACTCGAGAAAAACAGCTGAGGCCCAACTTCTAACACTCAACCAAGGCCATGCGAAAACATCAGCAGGGACTCAAGAATACTCAGCCCAGGCTACTACTAAGAAGCTTGGAGCTCCAAAAATAGAGAGAAGAAAAAAAACAGTCATTCAACACACTACAGCAACCAACCGGAGGTGCTTTACTGCCCACCAAATTATCACAATAGAAATAGAAATATATATGGAGGAGAGAGAGAGAAAGAGTTTTTTTTTTTCACATCTGAATTGACGCTCATGCAGTCTTCTAGATTTGGGCACGTTGAGACAGCATTCACATCCCATGCAAACTACAAAGGAACTAGTTTTAGACTACACATTGTGTTAATATTGATATTAAAACATGACAGGAAACAAAGCAGTTTGTGTCCAGGAAAAAAAAAATAATCTTTGGGGAAGCGATTTAAAAATTTTCTTTTTCTTATTTGGTATGTGTGTTTCTTTTTTTTCCTTTTTTTTTCTTTTTTGTTTTTGGATCCATTAAATGACGAATTTGTTTTTTTCAAAGACAAAAAAGATCTCCATTGTGCATCCCTCCCCCAGCCTCCCCCACCCCGCTGGCTACTCCCTCCCTTCCCACCCCTCTGTTTATATCCCTGCATGAAAATCATCAATATTGAAGTGGTCGGAGGATGGGATATGTCATGGAAAGTTCGGGCATCTTCACAGAACAGTAATGATGGCGGCAGAGGGTTCCCTTTTGGGGTGAAGAGCAGGGGATGGAGGGAGGGGATGGGGTGGGAATGGTAACCTGAGGTTGGGCCAAAGCTGGGTGGAGCCAATGGTCCTACAAAACAACCACACACTCACCTCCTGCAGCAGAAGGAAACGGGGGATTTAAAACTTTTTTCCTTTTTTTTTTTTTCTTTAAGACAAGGAAGTATGAACATAGAGCGTACTGACCGAAGCAATTTATAGCTAAAGCATCTCTGATGGAAATGCCCGGTTTGTGTTAATTTATCCTTAGATGTAAACTCCAGATTAAGGAGCAAGCTCAGAACGCACCTGTGCTTCAGAGGGGAGACTTGACACACACCCATAGACTCTTGGGGAAGGCCGAGATGGGAGGTTACACTGTCTCAGGACCCTCTGCTTCCTCTAAATCTCATCATGCCCTTCCCAGTGAGAGTCACCGCCTGCCAACCAGGTTTTGTGTCATTGTTATTTCCCCTCTGTAGTTCTAACTTTACTTTCTTTTCCAAAGTGGAAAAAGTCTTTTAATTGTAAAAGTTAGCCCTCTTTGGTTTTTAAACCACAGGCTAAGTTTGGGGCTGGCCCCTTTGGGGTGACAGCTAGCCCCATCTTGAAGAGGCAGGCCTCACACACTTGCAGGCCATCGCTTCCTTCTTCTCCCTTCTCTGCCCTGTGACAGCTGCCTTGAGGTGACAGAAAAGAAGAAAACCCCACGTGGTAGCTTGCCTGGAGGCCTGTGGTCAGAGGCCCTCACCTCTCTGGGGCTCTGAAGAGCCACAAGTGCAGTGATTTCTACCTGCTTGTCACAGGGGCGAGAAGACACTGAGATGCACCGCACGGAGACTGAGTGGGACTTTAAGATACAAAAGGAGACCAAACCAAGCTGGGCCTGGCTCCTGACTCAGCAGAGAAAGCAGAAAGGGCAGCCCTGGATGCCCATGGGGCCGGAAGCCCCAAGGTGGGTCCTTAAGAAGCCATAACTCCAGATGAATAAACAGCCAGTGGAGAGAGCAGGCTAAAGGGAAAAAGGAAAAAAAAAATTACAGAGGCTTATAGCAAGCGAATGGCTTAAGGTTTGAATACAGAAGATTAAACTAGCGGATAACACTTGGCCCTTCTCACACATGGAGGTGAGTACCAAGCGGAGTACTCGGAAAGCGATACTATCTTGGTCAAACATACACTTTTTTCTTCTGGGCTCAGGAGAATGAAAAGAGCTCAGACTATGGATTCCTACTTTACACAGGCAGTGGAAACCCCTCTACCAAGGAACAAACTAGCCTGTTCTGTTTTAGGGTAAAAGGGTGGCGTGGAAACAGAGGCACGGTAGAAGACAGAGAGAAAGCTCTTCCAGCTTCTTGCTCCTCCAGAGGGATGTGGATCCAGTGCTACTTTGGGCAGGCCTACCTACTTAGGGGGAGGGAGAAGATGGCTTTTGGTTGTGACTCTTTTCAGGAAGGTGAGTTCCCTAGAGGACAATCCAGTCAGAGCAAGTGGCACACCCAAGGAAGCATGCTGTGCATTGACGCCTGCTCCCCCAGCTTTACAAGGCAAGAGAACTCTGTGTTGTGCTTGCCCCCCGCAACCTTTCCTTTCCTGTGTGTGCAGAGGCCTGGAGCTTGAGAGTTGACCCAAAGGGAATTTCACAATCAGAGCTCATCTGGGGCCTATATCACCCTTCCCTGCTCAGTCATTTTCCACTGAGTTATACTAAAATCACTGCAGAGAAGGCTGTATTAGGATACAGACTAAAAAAACCCAGGTTCTACTTTATTATGCACTTGTTCATCACAATGCCTGAATCCCAGCTCAAAGTCACCTTGTAAACGCTGCCCAGCCAGGGACTGAAGATCAGGCTGCTTGGTGCCCACTAGAGGGCGCAGTGGACAGGCAGAAAGCACCCAGTTCTGGGTTGGCCCCCTTTTCTCTAGGGGTAGGGTGCTTGCCTGTGCCCTTAAGTGCTGGGACACGAAGGACAGATAGGAGAGTTCTCTCCAAGCTCCACAGGCTATACCTGCCTCTCTCTCTATCTCTCTCCCGCACAACCGCACTCCAGAGCATGTTCAAATCCTCGAACAAGCCATCCCACAAATATGTGCATCTTTGGGAAGACTCAAAAAGCAATGGCTCTGGCTGATCAGGAGGGAATGGGGACAGACACTTGGCACACACACTTGTCAGTAGTTGTTCCTGCTACAAAGTAATTTCCTATTTTGGGGATCAGTATAACCCCTAGTATGGAACATAGGCTAGCTACGTGGTAAAGGGGTTATCTGAAGAACCCCTCTTCCTCTACACTGTGAGTGACAGGGAGCAGGCATGAAGCCAAGCCCCCGAAGGTGCTCTCTGAGGTTATGTCCCTTCAATTCTCACACATCTGTCTTAAGCAGAGGTGTCTTTCCCCAGGCCCCAAGACTCATTTTGTGAATCCAGAAACTATCCCATATGCCATGATCAGGTTAGAAAAGGGGATAGGCAGGACCTTAATGGGCAAAGACATCTTGTCTACTGCTAGGTTTGTGTGTGTGGCAAGGAAGTAAACAGCATTGAATAAACATTGCCTAATTTTCCAAACTGGATATTATGATTCTTTTTCCAGAAAAGGGCAATGTTTTGCCAACAGCTTGGTATTTCTGCAGCAGGAGCTGTGTCAGGTAACTTGGCACATGCCCTGTCCCAAGCTGGAAGTTTGAAGTCTTATTTCTCCATCAGGAGCTGCAGGTAGGGTCATAGCATTGGCTTAATCCTGGGCAGGTTCCTCTTTTTCTTGTGCCCCCACTTCCCAGCATCCTCTGGGCTTTCCCATTCCAGGCGGTGCTTTCAGGAGGAGGCCATAGAGTAAAGACAGGGGGCACCGAACTTGGGAGTCAGAAGACCTGCATGTGACGCTGGCCCTGTATAGCTCTGCTCTTTGTTCCAACCCTCTGGCCCATGCCCTCATCTGTAACACCTGAGGGATGTCTCTCTTATTCAAACTGACTCTGGGCTGCTGAAAGACTGAAAATGAGAAAATCCTCTGTGACTTGTCAAGTGTAAAACAAATACACTTATTTTTGAAATAGTTGTGTATGCAGAGCCCAACAAGGCAGGTACCTTAGGTAGAGTTAGGGAAATCTGATACGGGAAAATGCAATTCACTTGCCATACAAATCAGGTGATTTACAGTAGGATCCAATTCATTCACTTGGTGTATTTAATCATCTTGGACCTGAAGAAAGGATTCTTGAGATGGGGAAGGGGGAGCAGAAAAACAAGGATATTAAATCTCATGGAGGACAATGCGAGAAAACACATTTGAATGAAAGGTGCGGGAAATTTACACTAAATAAAAGGAGGAACTTCCTGCCTACCAGTAAAGCACCTTAATGGCTGACTTGGGAAAGTCCATGAATCTTATCCTGGAGATCTTGATGAGAGATGAGAGCTGTCGGCTTAGAGCTTCACCTGTAGGTGTTAGACCAAAGCTCACGGGCCTCTTTCCCCAGGGTTCTAAAATGTGACAGGGGAGATGCCTGCTATCATCTGGTGCACACGGGTCTGTCCAGCTGTGGTCAGAGGGTGCTGGCTGAGTGCGGAATTAGTCTCTAAAGGTGAGCAAGTGGGGTATTATAACAACCTCACAATAGGTCTAGGGAAAGTATAGAGGCATAGTTAGGTATGTTATTGCTATATTGTCTTTAAGTGATGCCACTGAACCTTACTAAGGCATAAAGTTAGAGCCTATAACCACAAGGGCGCTACTCCTCAGAAGGGAAGCCCAGCTCTGAGGTCTGAAAACTAGCTTATTACTTATCTAGAGAAAGTGAATGGTGACAACAATCCCTTCTAGACTAGCTCAGCCCCTATATCTGGGGAAGCAAGGGATCCTCTGAGTTCCAGCCTTCTTGGTTTGGTGGGTCTCACATTTCCCCCAGAGGGCAGGGCCAGCCCTCAGAACAATTTCAATCATTTGCTTTGTAAATCATCTGTTGTGGCCTCGTTTCATTATAGGCGTGTGACCCTGGTTGCCCCTGGCACATTTTTAGAACAAAACCTCTTCTCTGCTCAGTTGGTCTGTGATGCTCAGGGCAAGGCAAACCCAAGAGGGAGCCCCTGCGCTACTCCCACTCGGAAGGTAAAGTGCTGCCAAAACAAAAGCAATGCCACTGTGTATTCTGTGCCAAGGCGAAGGGAGTCCGGGCTGACTGGTGTCCCAGCCTTAGCTCCCAGCCCCCAGCTCTCAACAGAGTGGAGGACTGAGCACAGGTGAGTCCTGTGCCTATGTGGCAGACTTCGAGGGTAGTGGCTACATGAATCTCTCATGAAGGACTTTAGGGGGCTTTGTTTGTTTTAGAGAAACTGAAGCTAATTAAAGTTATTACCTCCTCCAACACTCACCTCTACTCTCATCTTGTCTGATTCATGTTACTGTGTCTAGTCTTGGCCAGAATTCCACAGGCATAGGACCGCCTTGCTATTAGCAATGAACGCCTCAAGGCGGGCTATGTGGAGACATCAGGGTTCTCTTGGGTCTCTTGGGGCCCTCTGTTCCCCATTAGATGGCACATTCTCTACAGCAAGAGTCACCTTTCTCTCTTCCCCTACAGCCTCAGACACTCAGTGGATGCTGCTGAGCCTACAGTGCCAGCTGGCTGTGCACAGAGACCTGCATGAGTCCCTCTAAACAGCCAGTCACTCCTTCCAGAGGGCTCTGAAGAATGACCACTGGGCAACCCAGTGTTTTCTTAGGGAACAGTGTTAGGGATTTCACTCTGTATTCTCCTTACTGTGTCCTCTGAAGGTTGATGGGCAAATGGGAAAAGTCAGTGCAGACAGATAAACCTGTTTCTGATTCCAGGAGGTCCCTCAGACTCTGTCTGGGTAGTAGGTCTCAAGATCTCCGGCTCATGCTTTCCTTCTAGAACTTAGCTTTAAGGTAAGAGAGACAGAGAAGGCCAGTAATCTGTCCGACCTGGGGAATTGGTAAGACATGCTGAATTAAAAAAGCACATCAGTTCGGGACCCAGATGCAGCGACAATCAACTTTATGTACAATATATTTTTTTAAAGCTCTGCTGAAATTCAGGCAGTTTCAGTAGAGAAGGGGGGCATACTTTCAAATGGAGGGAGGATTACGAGTACAAGGTGCTATATCTTTGCACTGTCTCTATACATGAACAGGTATGTTATAGAGGAGAACAAACTCAGTTTAGAGACAACATCATGCCAAACTCAGTGCACAAGAGACACCCAGCTCATCTTCAATACTGCATGGGACATGTGATGAGCATTTGCTCACTCACTAGCTGATAGGACAGTCAGAGGCGCAGGGTGTTCCAAGCATGGGTACCAATGGCACCAGTGTTATAAGACTGCAGTTTCTCTCAAACTTGAATTTGCTCCAGGCCCTCATAGTTGGTGCTGATGCCCGCTGAAGAATGCTGGTGTGTCTAAGCTAGGGGATGGGTGGGCTTGAGAACCCAAGGCTTGTGACTAATGGTTTTGCACGAAGGTCTTCATTTCACAATTGTCCAAGCCTTCAAGAGATAACTTCGCTAGTGGCCAGTTATATCCACCCTGCTGCACACCTCACAAACATGTTAGTGGAAACTGGTAATTCTCAGGAATCCCAGCTACTCAGAGGGCTGGGGCAGGAGGATGGCAAGTTTGGAAACAGACTGGGCAACTTAGTGAGACTCTGTTTCAAAAACGTGGGTAGTGGGAACCTGGAGGTGTAGCTCAGTGGTAGAGTACTTGCCTAGCGTGCAAAAGGCTCTGGTTTTGAGTCCTAGTACGGCCAAAACAAAACAAAACAAAAAAGCAGTGTGGCTTTTCCCTGTGCCCTCAGCCACCTTCTTGTCCTGCCGTGCTGCTGTGTGCCTGCCAGTTAATGCCCACCCTGCAAGGCACACCCCCACCTGCCCCCAGCCAACAGGATCAGATCCTTGCTTGTGTGTTATAAATGAATCCACTTCCTATGGGACCAGGGTACATCTTCTGCACTACAAACTCATTAAAACACTATGAAATGCAAGACCACAGGCTTAGAAGGTGGCCTCACGTGGTATTCTCAGTTATGAGGAAAAGGTACGTAAGAATCAGGCATCACCCTGTCCCTGTCAGGGGAACTGGACAGTGGAATGCCACTGCTAGTGGGGAGAAAGACAGGTGAAAGTGAATGAGGCAAGAGGTACAAAGTTCTGAAAGGGGTAACTGTGGAGGGTGCCGGGCTGGGAAGACATCTTAGATACCTGGAGCATGTTCCTGAGTGTTGCCAGGTTGTGTTGGCATGTATTTAACACCAACCATTTTCATGCATCCAGCAATTCAGAGGAGAGGCATTATGACTCCTGTGTTACAACTGAGGAAACAGAGTTTGGGCAGCTAGGGAAGGTGTCCAGTGTCACTGAGAGTCCCAGACAGTGCTGAGTCCAGCTTCCAAAGTGAAGGTACACATATTACACAGTCCAGCTCTCCCTCCCTGAATCATAGTTAGACAAGGTTTCCTTGTATAGCTGGGTCTTTCTTTGCCCCCAAGAAATGGCAAATTTGAGGATAAGGAATCTACTCTCTAACCTTGGAATGGAAACTGCCAAGGTCTTGAACCCTGTTCCCCTCCTTTCTCGACTGGGAGCTCCCCACTGGTGCAGATATCCCTCTCATTAGATTGGGGGCTCCTGGGGTTGGGTAGTATTTGCCATTTGAGATAGAAGATTTTGTCTCCCCAGAGGACTGGGGCCCCTCCCGCATTGTGTCACATTTCAAAGAACATGAGTGGAAGTATTAGTGAAAGGTACCACAGGGGAAAACCAAGCCCTTACTGGACAGTCCCTTATTGGACCATTATTGCACACCCCCACCCAAGGTGCTGGTCCCAGTGGGGTACCCAGCAGGCTAAGCTCAGTATCAAAAGACCACTCTGCCCTGCAGAGGGTGAATCCTATGGGTACTAGGACACCCGAGGACTGACTGGCATTTAGTGCCCAGTCATATCTAACAGCAGTGCACTGCCTGGGGCTCCAGCAGCTGGGGGCTGGGGTGCAGGGGGTGCCCAGAAGGCAGCCCCTGGAGGACCTGTACAAAAGGCTTTCCACTTGAGCAGCCTGTCTTTAATGATTATAAAGGCACAGGAGTTTAATCCATTTTTGATGTAAGCGCTAATAGCTCTGTGTCCTTGAAGTTCAAAGCGGGTGCATACATGTCACTAATTAGCCAAGCACGGAGCCATTCAGCTCCCTCTCATGTTTCTAATTAGGTCTTTAATAACAAACAAACTCCAACCTTACCAAAAGGCCCCCATTCGTCAGACAGTCAAGGAAAGCGGCTGCTGGCCTGTTTATGGTCACTGCCCGCTTGTGCTATGTGTACATGTTCCTAATCTCAGGGTTGTCCTCAAGGGAGGCAGGAGAGACACTGCATGAGAACAAAGACCCCTCATGTCCATCTGGGATGCTGGTCTTCCTTGTCCTGCTGGGAAGGACTAGCTGAGACCCTTGGGCTTCCAGCTGCGGGCTAGAGGTCCCAGATCGAGGCTGGAGACCTCACTTGCCTTTTGGTAGAGGAAGCTGGGATGCCACTGACGGTCACAGATGGTGTGAAGCTCTACGTCCAGCAAGCACCGGATGGCACTTAAACCCATGGTTACATACTGGACTTGCTTGAAGCCCACCTTGCCAGATTCTGATTTGATGGGTTTGCAGGGTTTAAACACTCCCCTGGTGATTCTGACATGCAGCAAAGTTCCTAAGTACTGTGTTGACCCCAATCTCAGGATTGAGGTGCTCATCAGCAGCTATTAATAGGTCCACTGTCACTAATGAATACTATCCACAAAGAGCCAAATCCTTCAATCAACCACACTCAAGGGTGGAAATCTCATGATAGATTGTAAAAACGATAAACAATTCTGGTAATACCTGGTGCCTCCCACTGCTTTATGCATTAAGCACTGCATAACTGACTGGCTTCAAATGCATCCCCACCAAGTTTCTTACCACTTAGAAGTGTCTGGCTTTCTCTCCACTCGCTCCTCTTTCTCAGCTCCTAAGCCACTGTCATTGTCACTGCTTCAACCTCCAAGGACAAGAAATCAAGCACTTTGGAAACAGTAGCTACAGAGAGCTGTGACCTTCAATGGTTCCCCCCAGACCCTCTAGTCTGAAGTCCTCATTTAGCAGAGAAGGAAACAGGCCTGGAACCAAGTCTTCTAATTCCCTACTCTTTCTTCTATGTACTTATGTTGCCTCTATTTTTTAAAAAAGCAGTTTCTCATCCTTATTAGATTAAGCCACAAGGCATTTTCTTGTCCTAGTAGGGAAAAGGGATAGAAAGAAAGCCTCTCAGTTCTTTTGGACTTGAAGGCCAGGATATGGGAGTGGAGGCCATCCATGAATGTAGCGTCCCCCAGCACACCATTTCTAAACCTAAACTGAATGTCCTCTTCAAGACAGGCAGAGGGGAGACACTGAAATCCTGTAGGCTACTTCAGTAGAATGTTTAAGACTGTATGCACTTGAGCTGAACAATCAAAAGCATGCAGAAAAACGTGGCCAAGGACACATGGCAAAGCTGGGCTAAGGGTGTCCTCAGACACTGGTCCATTTGTCTGGTTTTGCTACTGTGCTTTGGGTCTTCAGTGCATCCTGAATCCTGTGTCTGTCTGATGCTGAGTTCTTCTCTCTAAGGCCAGGAAAACTACCCTCTCCAGGTTATAGTCAGGAAAACTTCCAGAAAGAGGAGAAAGCGAGGCTGGGAAGCAGGGCTGGGCTGCTTTCCCCAACTACAACAGCCTCTATCACAGGAGCCCAGGTTTGCCTTGTTTATCACAGACCTGGACAGACCATTTTATTAATATTAATAAGTAGCCAGAACAAAGGGCCCCTTTTATTTTTAGCTTTCTCTAATTGTGTAGTAATTACTCATCTACAAAACAAATGAGCCTCTGCTCACAGTTGCCATGGTTCCAGGAACCCAGCCTTCCTTCAGGATGATTGGATGAGGAGCCCACTGTTGTAGTCTGTAGACCCACCCCTCTTTCTGCCATTGGTCCAAAGCAATGCCCCAGCAACTAGGCAGCCAGTCCCCTTCCAGCGCTAGGGCTGAGCTTTGTTTCCCAGCAACCTTCCAGATGCAGTTCTGGCAGTTCACAGGAAGGGATGTTGACTCCTCCCCATGGAGCAAGTCTGTCTTTATAGAGAATCCTTCCCTTGCTCCATTGCCTAGTTTCTTTTGGGCAGTGGCTAACTTCCTTTGATCCTGTTTTAGCAAAAGTTTACCTTCAAATAATTCCCTCCAGGCTGGCTTCTCTTACCCGATCCTGGCTCCTCTGGGCCTCCATTATCTGAAATGGTCTGAATGATTCAGGGACCAAAAACCAGATCAGAAATGTCAGCCAAAGAAAGCTAGGCAATACCATGACACGAAATCTGTAATAGCAGAAGCAGGTGCAAAAAACACAGACTGCCTCCTTGAAGCTACTTGTAAATGATTTTGGGTTATCTCTTCCCCCCGAGAATGTGAGGATTGAGTTGAGAGCAGCTGTGGGTTTCTGTTATAAGTGTTAAAGTCATAGTTTTGCTCAGCCATTGCTGGTCTGGAACAACTGAACATCTTCTAAGACAGCACAGACTGATGGGACAGACCTAGGCTCAAATTCTGCCTCTGCCACATCAGATGGGCTATGTCTTAGACAGTTTCCTGTTGCTGGGAAAACATCTACAATTTAAAGGACGAGAGATTTATTTTGGCTGTCAGTCTCAGTTCAATGCTCCCAAGAAAACAGAAATGGGATAGTGGAAGGGCATGGTGAAGAAAAGCTGCTCATGAAAGCAGAGAGAAGTGAGGAGCTGGGGACAAGAATAAAGACTTCCAAATCACACCCTCAGTGGCCCAATCCAGCCAGGCCCCACCTCCTAACAGCACTCAGCTGCCGCACCCTCATGATCCAAACATCTTCCGTATGTATGAGGACTGGGGAGGGGGTGGATTTTAGATCAAAACTGTAACAGGCTACTATCCAAAGCCGCAGTTTTTAAATCGGCAAAATGGGAACAGGAATGATAGCATCCCCTTAGGAGGGTTATGAGAATTAAATGGGATAATGCAGCTCTGCCTGGCACAGTACTTGGCTCGCTCATAGAACATGAGCTATTATCACTAGTTTATTAAAATTGGCTGGGAAGTGTCTTAGCATTCCATCAAGCACTCTCAAAATAACTTTCCCTGAAGGGACCTCCTAGGCTACTGTGAATTTTGAGTTGCCGGGCCGGAGGCCTCCTATCCCATGGCATGGAGTAGACTTCATTGTTGCATCTTCTGACACACCTAATCCTGACAGCCAATCACAGCTACTTGAAAAGTATTATTCGCTTGCCTCTTGTTCTGCAGGATCCCAAGCTAGAAAGGAGAGACTGTTTAATATTAATAAACATCCAAGAACAGAGGACCCTTTTATTTTCTATGTTCTCTAATTGCATAATAATTATTCACCAACACTAAGCATGAGAACCAGGCTGACTTTGCCTCCTGGAGGACTAATGGTTTGTATTGTTGGGAAAAGTTGGTGCTATCCAGAGACACATGTTAAGTGTCTTCCAAGGACTTAGAGTCCCATGGATAGGGTGCCCCAGGTAAGGCTAATCAGGTGTGACTTCCTCAGTCTGAGCTAGATTTTAAGGGAGAAAGCAAAGACAAGGACAGAGGGAGAGACTGGCAGAAAGGATGAGGTCAGTGGTTGCTGTGAGGGCAAAGGACTTGGAGCTAACAGCCCCCTTCAGGAAATCAGTAGCAACTCGTCGACAGAAGCAAAGGACAGGCCATGGAAAACCATGGTGGAATGCTCTCCTGTGCCTGTCTTCTTGTGGCCTTGTTCCCTGTTCTAGGTCACAAACTCAGCCTCAGACCCTTGGGTCAAGGAGGTCAAGCTGTCCTCTCTGGAGCTGATACCCAGATAACCTTCCTTAGGGGGTTCTGTTCTTCCCACGTTCTGCTGCCATACAGAATACAAACTGCCTTCTTTTGCTGTATGACTCGAGCCACCTAACTTTGAAGGCCTCCTGGAAACTTGTTTCTCTACTACCTCTTCAAGTCCTCAGCACAATGTGGATGCCAGAGTTAATATCAATGGGGAAGAGGAAAAGACCTGCTGCTTACTTTGCACTTATATATTAACATGTATTCAGTGTTTACAATGTACGTGCAGTATTTGTAATTTGTTCACCTGCCTCTAATCCTGCCTCTCCAATCCACTGTGGACAACGTTGCCAAGTGCAAGTCATATAGACGATACTGAAATGAGAGGAGGATAAAGCTAAGAGAACTACAGAGAAAGAGCCCTGCGTGAACTACTATAAAGCTTCCAGGATGTCAGCCAACGAATCCCCTATAGTACTGAACCATGCTAAGCTGGGTTTTCTGGTACTGTCAAAGGCATCCTTGAACTAGGTTTGGGAAAGTACCTGCCACACGTAATAATTACTATTGTTATACACTTGATAAACGCCTGCTGAATTAAACTCCATGGTGGAGGTACTCTGGGAAAGCTGCAGCTGGAAGCCTAAACCATGAGGTCTTGGGCTAGAGCTTGGCTGACAGAGTTAGAACCCGAGGCTGCTCTAGTACCCCCGGCACATCCTTCGTTGTGCTTGTGCCAGGCACCTGGTGACCAGGTGAGTCCTTCATTAACAGACATGGCTTCTCCACAGGGCTGTTCTGAGGAGGCCAAATACCTGGGCTTAAGTTCAGGGTTTTCACTTTTGACCAAAGCCTGGTTTCTCCAGCAACTACGAGTGTGACTCTGGATAAGTCACATAACCATTCTGCAGCTTAGCTTTCTCATGAAAATGAACATGTAAACCAATCCCACAGCATCTGCCTTCCTGTCTTATCTCATGACTTACTTGTGACAATGGATGTGACAGTATATATATGATTATCAAAGCTTGCAGAACTATGACACACACAGGCATGCATTCCTTTGATGGCTTTCATCAACCCCAGGACGTCTGCCTAGTTTTCAAGGCTTCGGAGACCCTGTAGTACCCGCTCCCCAGCACAAGGTGCAAGGGCCATGTCTCTTGGCTCCTCCACACTCATGTGGCTATAAAGGGCACTGCCACATGCCCTGCCCCATTTAGAAGCAGGGCCTGGACTTCCTAGCGATGTAAGATTGAGGGCCAATCAGTCAATCAGCTCGGTATGTCACCCACTGAACATCATTCCACTGATTTAAAAGACCATTAACACTGCCCCCCACCAACTCCATTCACTTTAGGATTAACTTATACTTAGGGTTTGGGCTTCAAGGCTAGTCACTAATTGCACTAGAGTTGATTTATCAAGTGCATGGTATTTCTATTACAAAATTATTGATCAGAACTGATGTATTTTATCCTCAACAGGGTTGATCTGAAAGCTCTTGGAAAATGAATGAAGCTGAGGTCAGCAGCAGTGGGCAGCTGTGTACGTCATTATAAATTCTGAAATCCAGTGCTGGACTCTATGGTGAAAGTCCCAGATCTCTCAGAAATGAAAACTTTAATGACAAACGGGGTCCATCTCTAGAGCACAGACAGTGGATAGAAAGATGTCCATTCAGGTGAGATCCTTTGAATGAGTCTGGCTGGTTGTCCTAATGCAGCATAGACCTGTTCTCCCTTTGGGCCACTGCACAGGCTCTATTCCATGCATGCGACTAGACAGTATCTCCGTGACGTTGCCCCACAGATGGGCCATCTTGGAGTCAAGGTCCCCAGAGGATGCTTGTTGCTAGCACAGAGAGGCTGGGTGGGAATGCAGAGATATCTGTACTGTGTGCTGGCTCTCCACCCTTCATTGGGTCTTGCTGTAAAGGCACAGGAAAGCCATCCTCGGAGATGAAGACATACAGTGACCCATTTCCCTTTGTAAAGGAAGCTGTCAGCAGTCACTGAGACAGTCAAGGATCACTTGTGGTGGGACGATGGTGGGAATAAAGGCTGGGATGGCAAAATAAGCCCCTAGGCACAGTATACTATTAGCTTTTGTAGCATGGCATGGTTTGATAGACCTCTCGTGAGACCTGATAAAAGCGCAAAAGCAGAATGTTTGCATAAAATGAGGAATTATTACCAAAAACCCTAAGCTCTAGCTCTACTTGTTCCTACTCAACTTAAAATCATTAATTTTGGAGGTCATACAAGCTGAACAATGTTATGTTTCACACTAGCTTTGCTGGAGATAACACTTCTGATGTGGGGGTTATGACACACATTTCTGGGCTACTCCTCAAAGACCTGAATGAAGGCTACTTTTGCTAGCACCACTGATTCTGCACTTGAGCCTCCAGATGTCTTATGGGTGACTAAAGTGGGGTAAAAGCCTTGGCAACTCTGTCTTCACAGTTTTTCCCCTCTGCATCTGTTCCCTTTTCTTTATTAACCCTCGAGTCAGATTCTACTCAACTCTGCATGTAGACATGTTGATAGTTTAAAAAATGTTTTATCCAAGACTGATACACGGTTGACTTGGCCCTATTGCCTATTGGAGCTCGTATGTGTTTCTTCTAGCTCTCCCCTGTGTTTTTTAGCAGCAGAAGCACTAAAAATCTTTCAGTTCTATCATTAAGCCAGGACATTTATACAAGATGATGGCAACAGCTGTCATAGTAACCTAGAAGTTCCTGAGGGAAGCTGACCACCTGCTAGCCCACCACATACAAGGCCAGGATGCTTTGTGCAGGATGATGGCACCACATACACAACATCCTCTAGGATGAACTGACCATGACTGCCAGGTAGTCCAAATTCATCACAAAGCATCATCTTCTGAAACCGTACTGTGGTTTATTGGAAATTACTGGACATTAGTCCACCCAGGTAAACCAATAAAAACTTACTGCTCTCTTTGTTCTGGCAGCAGCATAGCCACTCTCTCAACAACTGCTTGCTCACTTCAGCCGAAACCCCAATTTGGCTGAAGCTTCTTTTCCCACCAGCAAACCTTTGCTTGTGTAGTACTGTATATATGTGCCCTATCTGGCTTGGCCTCATTTCTACCCTCCCTGGGTCAAAGATCCAATCATCCAGTATCAGTGGACGTGGGTGTCGACTAGAAGCAACGCATCATGGGAAAGGGAGACTTTCAGGGCACAGAAAGAGATTTCCAGACCACTGAAGGCAAGAGAGTCATCTGTGTCTATGTTGTTTGGTGCCTGGAATACCACGCCCTCAATAAATGCTGCTGCAAGTAACTCCTGGGAGCCCTAAAACTTGGCTACAGCAGATCGAGATGGCTGCAACTCCCTCCAGGAGTGTGTGGGCATGGGGGGCACTCCTCCTTGTCCCTCAGCCCCACCACAATGAGAAAGGTAAAGGCACAAGCGGGGGGCAGCGGGGGACCAGAGATATCTTGAAAGGGCTGGAAAAGCATGTCTGCTTCTCCAGGTCTGTTCTCCCTAGGGCATTTTCTCTCCAGGTTCAATTCCAGCTGTCCTGTTCCCCGACTTACATGTTACTTCTGCCCATTTTCCCTACTGGACTGCAGTGCTGAGAATTTCCAGTCATAGGGCAGCAAAGCCCTTTACTTAGCAGAGTCCTGCCTAGGATATAGGCTAGTGGGAGGGGTCTTCTGTTCCCTCTGCTTTATGTCCCTACCCTCCTCTCTCTCATGGAGCAGTCATAAGCCTGACATTCCCAGTCTACTCCCTCTGCCCGCCCCCCAACCCCATTCCCTTGGAGGACCAAGTAGAAGGACAGCTCCTCCCCAATTTCTCTGCTCTCATTCTGTCTGGTGGCAGGCTGGGCTGGCACACATTTGGTCCCTGTGTGTTCTGACTCACTGTGGCTCTCTCTGTGAAACTCACATTTCACTGTATTGCAGCACGTTCTTTTGGGGACTTCATGGAGTCTGTGGCTTTTTTCTGAACTCTTTCTCCCATTAAATAGGTAATGTGCACCCTAAGGGTTCAGATCCTGCTCATTTCCTCCTGCAGCACTAGGTGACAGCTACTGATGACCATGACTTAAAGAGCAGGTTCCAGATAGCAAGTACTACTTCACTTGACACCAACTTGTGAAAATTAGGGACATCTCCAAAGCACAAGAGGCCTTTTGGACTCCCTTATGGCTTGTGACTGCAAGTGCAGGGAAGGCAGTGTGTCCAAAGACGGCTGAGCACGCATGCCCCTGAGTGGAGGGCAAAGGCTGAAGGATGGTCCCAACCCCTCTGGGAAGCCCTCCTGGGGAGACAGAAGGCAACTGGTGCCCTCATCTCTGGATATTCCAAGCCTACCTCCCCTTCTCTCCCCACAAAGCTGGGCCAACGGTCTCTGCACAAGGATATCATTATTCAACTCCCGGATTTACCTTCAGTCATAAGGATCAAGGCCAACATTGACCGATGTCAAGTGAATCCCTGTCTGTAGGGCCTGAAGCCACCCTCTCCTTCCCATGTTCACTTCCCTCTACCCCAAGGAGAAGACCATACAGGCATGGCTTCCTCATGGACCACCGTCCCTGAAGCGCTGGGTGTGAGCTGCCAAAGGACTCAAGGAGTACAGGGACTTCGAGGAGCCTGGCTGGTGGGCCTTAAGAAGTAAGAAAAGATCTGCTGCTCTGCTTGAGAACAGTGTGAGGCAGATAAGAAGAGGGGAGAACTTTAACACTCCTTGCAACCCTGGTTCCATTCTTTCACTACAGTTGGACACTCAACAGAGATCTTAGTTGGGAAGGCTAAAGTTGAGGGTGGTGACCCAGTTCTGGACTGGGGGAGTGAGGAGCGTGACGGGAGGTGGTGGTGGCTGATGGCGAGAACATGGATCCAAGTTCCTTGGCAACACTGAAAATATGGAGTCCCTTCTCTGCCTGGTCCCCATGCTATCCTTCGAACGGCTGTGCTGTGCCGTGCTGAGCCGTTGGAGACCCTGTAATATCAACTCAACAATGCATGTTCTACAACTACGGCTACAGCTACCAGTACATCTACTACAGGGCATGCATTTAGTTCAGTCCCACAGATACATACAATCTAAGAACAGGCAGGGAGGTGTGAAATGTTTTACTGGACAACAGGTGTTTTGGAGTTGTAACTAATAAAAAAAAAATCGAAAACGAAAGTGTACAAAAAAAGACATTTCTCGAGAGTTGGATATGAGTTTGTTTCTTGAACTGTTTCATCTGAACAAGCAAAAACATGCAAACCAGCTGGTACTAACAGGAAGCTGGACACCGAGAGAGGATTAATAGGTGTGGACAAACCTTCCCGCTGAGCGTGCTCAGAAGAGTGTTTGAGAGGAGGTGTGCAGATCCTAGTGTAAGAGAGGCGGGAAAGTATGCCTCAGAGACACTCTCTCACCGCAGCCCCAACCAAGCAAGAGAAAAGACAACAGAAACATGACTGCTCACACTCACCACCACCATCAGGAGCTCATGTAACTAGACTGGAATAAAGCTGGCAAGTATAAAGTACAGTAAGGGGTCCTGGCTGGGGCCGGAGATGGGCTGGGGAAGGGGTGGGGTATGCCAGGGGGGCTCAACAATTCTAAGAGTGATCCAAGGACCCACCCATAATGTCACCCAGAAATAAGGTAGCCCCGAGAATCTGAACCATGGCCCTCCCATTGGAGGGAGTCGTTTGCCAAACTGGACTTAGGTTTGGGTAGGATATGATGGGGCCACTGGAACTGAATGAACACGATCAAAATAAACAAACAAACTCTTGACTGAGCACAAGAAAAGATGATATTTCAAACTACCAGGTGAAGATAAAAGAAAAGTGACCACTGATAGTGAAGTTATCTAGGAGTCGGCAGGGACCTCACCTGGGAGACCCCTGAGCCCTGCTCGCCTCAGTTTCTGGGGAAATTGGGAAAAGGTGGATGGGCTGGCCCAGAGGAGTGGGCTGAGTTGGGTGCAGAGCTCAAGGCCCCCCTTGGACCTCCTACCCTGACACCAAAGCCCTGACAGATGCAAGCTTCCATCCTGAGGCAAAATGAAGCTGCCTCCCACCCCCCAGTGCTCAGTGCTACTTCTCACTCAGGAAGGAGGGCGGGCAAAACCAACCTGGAGCTAGACAAAAATTAAAGACAAAAAAGGGCCTTCCAAAGGATGCCCGATCCCTAAACCAAGCCCAAGAGCCCCCAAGGAGCAGAGGTCACAACTCCTACTAGGTGCAGTCACCTGCTAGGTGCCAGACTCCAGGTAGGTATTCAATGGATTCTCCCTGAGCAGGCACTGAGTTGTGACAACCTCTCATAGCCAGGTTGCTTGCTCAGGAGGCTGAAGGAGCATACCTGACCCCTGGGGAGGAGCTGGGCTGTGTGGGGCAGGGTTGCAGGAGCTGGTACAGGTAGACCTGGGTTATCAGCCCCCCACGAGCCCTTCAAGGGCCTGGACTGATACACATAGCCCAAAGCATCTGTGTGGCCCTTCTCATCTCATAGCAAAGAGTTTCAGCCAATGAAGGGCCACTCAACAGATAAATAACAGACCAACCTGCCAGCCTTGGAATCCCAGTCATTTTCTAGCAGGAAGAAGGTGACAGTCCCCCTACCCATCAAAGTGTATTGAAAGAGAGGCTGAGACTTTCCAGTTCCAACTCTGTAGCCCTGTCTACATACAAGCAGGCCAGGCCATGCTCTGACTATGGTAGGCATGGTTCTGGGCTACACCCCAAACCCATGACCCTCAGGCAGTGCTGGGGCTGGGGCACCTCCCTGTAACTTGCTGGGTTGAGCCTCACCTGGGGAGTGGGCACCTCGAGTTGAGGATTTACTCCTTGCACTAACCCAGGCTGGGGTGGGGCGGGGTCTGGGAGCACACTCCTGAATACGATTCACTAACAGTGCGGAGATGAGCATGACGGATCTTGAATGGCCTGGGGGAGATTTCACTCCCAATGGAAATGGCTACAAATAAAACACCATTGACCCTGGAAAAAAAATGTGTGGTTGGAGATGACCTTGAGGGTTAGGAGAGTTAGAGGGTGGGTGGGATTCCCGCCTGGCTCTGGGGGTCTGTCAGAGGGTGGGGCTGGCAGAAGGGGGCACAGACTGTGGGGAGACCACTCTCAGACTCTCAAAGAACCCCATGCTGCCCTTTAAACTTGCCATGAAGTCAAGGAGAATGGGGTGGGGTGGGGAGAGAGGCAGGGTTAATTTCAGGTTAAAGTTTAGTTTCATAATTCAAGTTATAAAAAGAAAGAAACTGAACGGAGAAAACAACAACCAACAACACTCAAAAATCTCAAGACTGTCCTTTTTATCTTTCCCCCATCCCAGGTACAGGTAGGCTTGAGGCTTTTTTAAAAAAATGATAACAAAAAGCACTCAAGTTAAAAAATCAAGCAGAAGGGGGACACGTGATTCAGCCATGCGCCTTGCCCTCAGGGCCCAGGGTCAGGACCGAGGGACACTGGCCAGAGGGCAGGTGGGGCCTTTGGCAACTGGCTAGGGTGGATGGTGCCCACCCCTCTGGGCCTGCCTGCCATTTGCCACTCGCCAACTATCTGGCAAACTGCCCCTCAGTAGCCCCCTGAGAATCCGTGGGCCCCCCCAAACAAAACCCCAATGGATGATTCTGGGGAGTGGATCCTTTGTAGCTCCGAGGCAGTGCCAGTTTGCATGGAACGGAGTTTTACTGACGTTTTCTAATGGGCCTCACCGTGCTGAGGGTTTGGGTCTTTGGTATCTGCCCTCAGGGTTTTTAATGTGTCCTTTCTTGATACCTTCACCAGTACCCCTGCCCTACCCCACCCTCCTCCCCAGAGCCCCGTTATAGGGTATGAAAGCACTTCCTGGGTGCTCCAGCAATCTGTCCCTGGGATGGGGCTGGGGAGACAGCTGCAAACCCTGGTTATTCAATTTAGGGAGGTGCAGGGTGGGTGAGGGAGCAGGGAGCAGTGGCTGCAGAGGCACCCAGGCCTAGTGCCCAGAGAGGTGGAAGGTATTTGAGGGGTACATCCCAGCACTGCTATGGAAGGGTTCCCACTTCACTTGGGTGGTTCCCAATTTCTTATAAGGTTGGATTTGGAGAGGGAAGGGCTGGGGAACCTCATGAAAGAGAAGGCCCTGTTCCCTTGGTGGCTGGAGCCCACCTGGCTAAGAACATATGAGGCTGCAGCAGGGGCTCCAGGAAGGCCCAGCTTCCCTCCTTCCCTGAGCTCAAGGGCTCATGCTGCATCTGGCCTTCAGGGGTTCTGGGGGTTCAGCAGGCCCACCTGCCAGGTGCTACAGGGGCCTGGAGGACAGCTGAGTCCCTCTCTGACTGGTCAGAGCCCCGTGGAAGGGAGCTCGCTGAACTCACAGAAACCAAGGAAGAGAGTGACCACAGGTGCCCGGAAGCCAGGCCTCAGGAGAAGGGACGGTCCCAAGTCAAAAGAGAACTGTGGTGTCCCTTTGTCCTGGGAGTAGCACAGTCTCCCTTTCATTTGCAGCCAGACTGGGATTGACCCCCGAGGGAGCTGCCCTGGTGTGATCGGGCCTCACCCGTGCCTCCCTGTCCCCACCGCCTCCCCCGGGCCGTGGTGAGAGGAGTGTTGGACAGACACAGCCACACAGATCCGACAGGGCCTTTACCTTCCCCTGCACACTGGGGCATGCCTGGGAGCCGCCTGTCCCGCACGCCTTCCTACCTGATCCTCGTGCCGCCGCCACTGCTGCCGCTGCCACTGGTCCGTAAGCTGCTGCTGGGAAGCCTAGAGAGAGGGCGAGGAGCTGGAGTCAGGAGGGGCCCAGTAGGGCCCTGGACAGACCTCTCCCAGCGCTGCCCCTCCTTCCCTCCCATAGAAGACAGGGGTTTCACGGGCAGCTTGGGGCAAGGGGACACAGATCATTGGCTCTTGGGCTTCGGGAAGACACAGAATCTTTAGGTGTGTTTGATTCTCACACACCGGTTTGCCACGGGAGCTGGCAGTAGAAGGCATACAACTGCAGAGGGGGAGGAGGTGCTGTGTCCCTGGGCCCCCAGGCTGTGTCCTGTGCAGGCCACACATGGCTGGGCAGGTCTGCTGCTTCCCATGGGGTTCCCAGGTGCAGGTCAGTCACAGACAGAAGGCACTTGGGACGACCCCTGGATGGAACAGGCACCTAGGCCAGGAGACTCCTTAACTTTGCTGTCTTAATGCTAAACTTGTCAAAACGCGCTGTCAGCAGCATCACAGCCCCAGGCCTGAGGGGAAAGCATCTAGGGGGTCCTAGATGACTGCAGAGGCAGCTGTGGGGCTCTGCTGTGGCTTTTGTTTGGTCTTTTTCAGTGTTTCCATCTCCTGGGGCGATTAAGGAACTCAGATATGGCTTCTCTGCCTGGGCTCCATGGTCAGATGAAGCCAGCACAGGAGGGTCTCCTAATGGGGTCTCTGGGGCTCTAGCTCATGCTAGCTAAAAACATACTGGGCAGCCAGGCTGTGCCAGGTGGGAATAAAGTCAGAGGGCCAAGGTGCGTGGCTGCAAAAAACATCCCAGTGGAGGAAGAGGCGGGCCACTACCCCTCCCCTGAGCTTCTCCCCTGGGCAAACATGCACAGCCACGCACAGGGACATACACAGATATCCTCCACACACATAAAACAACGAACATCTTCTGCCGTCAAGCACTTGGAGGCCTGATCCTGAGACCTGCTTCCAATGGCTGTGGTGTTTAATGACGTGCCAGAAGCCAGCCGCAAACTCAACCAACAGCCCCTAACAGAGCTGCTCAGGTTTAGCCACTGAGCCGCTCCAATCAGGGATGTCCACAGGGCAAGAGCGGGAAGACATGCATTGTGAAGGGCAGGGAGCAGAGGAGGAAAGAAAGGAAAGAGACACATCCTCCAAACACAGCGAACTAGAAGCCCACTAAACTCTAAGACTACTGTCCTAGCTACACAGTACTACTGAGGGGAAAGGAGCTCAAAAGAACAGTCTACTCTAAAAAGGTCTGGCTAAGCTACTGAAAATGCCAAAGAAAAGAGACATACTTGCATTTAAATATGGTAATAGGGCTGTTGAAGGGGGAAAAAGAAAGATCCAGATGAAATAAATGTATACAGTTGTCCCAGTGTTCCTAGGCCTGGAGGCCACTCCCTGCCCAAAGGGCAGCCATGAACCTAGAGGGGTCCCATCCTAGTTCTCTCCCCAGGTCTTCCAGGCAGGATCTAGGTTTCTGAGGCTGGTAGAAACCGCTGAAGGAAAACAAGGAAGAAGTCAAGTTATTTCTCCCTACCCCGACCTCCGTCTACCCAGGCTCCTGCTGCAGGCACAGAGTGGGGTGCAGGGGATGCCGGGGGAGGAGGCGGGTGGAGGACAGGAGGAAGGTCAAGGTATTCTTTTGTGCTCTCTTACCATGGACTTGACACAGAAGGTTTCCTTGGAAGCATGAAAAGGTGGTGGCTGAGGGAGGGGAGTGTGGTCAATAAGAAGACTTGTTAACAAAAGGTCTGTTTTCCAGAGTTGAGTCCATTTTGGACAGAAAGTCTGAGAGAAAGAGGAAGAATAAAAACCTTATCCAAGAAAGGAAACCCATTATTCTCAGTCTCAGATAAAGGCCCTGCTGGGGACTAAGCAGCAGATGCTGCTAAGGGCTGGAATTTCCCCTTGGCTGCCCACCTGCTGGGTGCCCTGGGATGGGTGTGACAAGAGGTGGCTGCAGAATGAGCCACCCCACCTTCCTGCACAGCAGCACAGGCCATGGCTGCCTGGTCGCTACTCTACACTGCTGCCTTGGGTCCCTCCTTCTGAGACACCAGGGCCACTGCACAGCCTGCCCGGCTGGGAGTCTGTATAAGCATGAGGCTTCTCGAGTCTCTGCACAGCCACCTGCACTAGCATCCTGTACCAGGCCATCCTCCTGAACTGCTCTCCTCCTGTCCTGCCAGGCCATTCAGCCTCACTGGTCACCCCTCACTCCGACCCTGTTCTCCATGTGACCTGTGTGAGGGGGATGGGCAAGCAAAGGCACAAGATAGGTGTGGAAGGTATGTGTGTGTTTGTGTTGGGGGAGTGGTGTGTGTGCTATGTGTGCTGGGTTTGTGTGCTGGGTGCACACATGCACTGGGATGTACATGTGTCAGGTGTGTGTTCTGTGTGACTGAGTGGTCTGTGAGGTGGGTGAGTGCTGTATGTTGGGTGCCTGTGTATGGATGTGGTGCCAGAGGCCAAAGAAGCCATCAGGACAACTTGAGCCTCAAGCAGTGATGACGGAGACACAGCTCACCTCCAGGACAGGCCCACCCAGGAGGACCTGGGCAAACCGACCTCCCCAGGGCCACCAGCACAGGAAGAGAAGCTCTGCTCTAACCTTTCTCCCCAGGGACAGAGGAGGCACCTCCTTGGGAAGCTGGCTGGGTGGGTGGGTCTGGGCTGGCAAGAAGAGGGCTGCAGGGGCTGTGGGTGGTGAGAGGAAGATTGAGGGGACTAAGAAGGGGTCTTAGCAGGACTCAGAGCTTCCTGAGAGGGCTGAGGCCTGAGCAAAGCTGCGGTAGAGCTCCATGACCCATGACCCATGATCCTGACTTCCTGGAGTGGGGGGACCATCACGCTGTGCTTCTGGGAATGGAGCGGGTGCGGAGCCCCACTTCTGTACAGCTTCCCTGGCCAACCCTTAAAGGGGCCATCCGGGCAGCTTAGCACAATAAATAAATACCTGAGCCCACAGACTAGAGGAGCCTGTGTGGGTTCAAGCCCTGGCTCAGCCATGTAGGAACTATATGATCTTGGGCCAGTTTCTTACCCTTTCTGTGCCTTGATGTGCCTACCTGTAAAGCAGATGACCACATTGGGGCAAGATTAGCATGTGCGATGTATTTAGACAGATGCCTGGCAGCAAGTCAGTTTATGTGAGTGTAAGCTGTCATTACCACGAGGCTTATCAAGTCTCTGTCCAGCGACCAGCCCCTCTCCAAGACAGGACTCTCTCGCAGGCCAGGGGAAACCAAGGTCAGATGGTCAGAAGTTCACAGAGGCCCGAGTTCCTAACTGATATTAGTGGTCTGCAATGCTTTACAATGTCCCGACTTCTCATGTCATTTCAGTGGAGCGACAGTTCCACAGCTCGGTGTAAGAACATGTATTTTACTTAGTTCTAACAAGGACAACTGGGCCAGCAGACCGCCAAGGCCTGAACCTCCTGTATGTTAGCAGAAAACGTGTCAGAAGGAGAACAATGTACTGCTACTCAACTCTCAGAGGGCCTGAGAGCTCTGGCTGAGTATCTGGGAACTCAGGAATGTAATAGGTTCCTGCCGTTTGGGAACCTTTCATTCAAACAGAGGACGCTTGGGTACAAAGGAACAAGGTGCTGATGGGATACAGGGCAGGCCAGGCACCGTGTCTTTGAGGGGCTGTCTTTGGTGAAGGGGTCAGACATAAAGACCTGCCCATGCTAGTCTGAAGCGCCTCTGCTCTTCAAGTAGGATAATGCGAGGATCACTGGGCTGGGCATCAAAGCCTGGCTTCCAGCCCTGGCTGACCCCTGCATTGCTATGAGACTTCTTGGCTTCCCTGGGTCCTGAGCAACTTCTCTCTGCTCCAGGGAGGACAGGCACGGTGACCTCTGCAGTCCCTTCACTACGAGCCCTGCATGACTGCAGGTCCTGTGTAAGACAATGACAAACCTAAGTCCTCTGGGGTTGGTACTGATACCACTCTGGGGTTAGAGATCTGTCTAAGTGAAAGATGTCACCGTCCCACTCGCCTGGAATTTTGGGAACTGTGATCCTTCACTGCGAATCAGAAGTCTACGTGTTTTGGGGCTTGGTTTTTTTTTTTTTTCTTTTTTAAGAATTATATGACACAATACCTACTTTTTACTGCTTCTGTGGCACTTACCGATTTCTGCCTTACCTAAGCATAGTTATTTTTATATGCGTATCTTATTTCTCTTGCTGGGGGACAAACTCTTCTAGGGCAGGGACTCAGTTACTTGTCCCATTTAGGATCTAGCCCATAGTCTGCCCCACAGAAGACTCTCACGGAGCACCAGTTGACTACAGTCAGGACTTGGAGCCAGGGGTCACGGCTCTGGTCAAGCACAGCTGAAAGCAGTGCTACCTCCAAGTCTAGCAGCCTCTCTCCCATTCCCACAATCCTCTGCTCCAGGGGTGGCAAACTCAAATGCCCTCAAGATCACGGCTAATCCAGTGGAGGGTGCCAGGGCTAATTACTCAGCTCCGTGGAACCAGCTGGGAGGTTTACAGGTTCTGACACCTGTGTCCCACCCCCAGGGATCCTGACTGACTTGGTCTTTGGTGCAGCCAGGGTTGAGACCTTTGGTTTAAAGGCATTCACAATTTTTTAAAAGTCAAGTCACAGTGCACATCAGATGAGCTGTCACCTCCTGCACCTTGAGGAAGTTGGAAATGCCATCTGAGAACACAGTTTAAGATCTAATTCTTGTAACCAGGCCGCTGAGAGAGCACTGCAGATGTCCCTATTCAGAGCAGTAGGTCCCCATTCTGCCTAGAGGAGCTTCAACAACACACCATGTCCTGACCCCATCCCCACCAACAGAATCAGGCAGCACCTGGGCGTCTTATCTTTTAAAGGCCTTCCAGAAGATTTGGATGCACAGAGTAGGAGAGAACTTTGTTCAGAGGAAGCCTCAGGGCCTTTGCTTTAGCAAACACTGAAAGGTCATAGCCCCCTGTCCTGTTGCTGGGGAGCAGTTGGTCATGAACCTTTTCCTTAATCTCCTCCTAATCTTCTCTTAATCTAGGCTGTATGAAAAGAGTGGTTCTGACTCATTCTATACTTACACCTTTGCTCCTCTCTCAAAAAGAGGAGATGAGACAATTCTGAAGCTCTTTACGACTCCAGGAAGTGTGATTTGAAAGAGATCTTTCTAGAAGTCCATTAGAAACAATTTTTCCGGCACTATGCTTGCTGCAAGTGCTCTCTACCCACTTCCCAGCACATCCGGCATTTCCCCCACTAGCAATTTCTATAGATGGTTCAACCATTCTTGGCTAAATCCAATGTTGCTTCACTGAATCCAAACACTAAAAAATAAGCAACCAAAAGAAAAAACTGTCACCCGGAATGTAGGAAACATGTCCTACCAGAGTTTAGAAACACTACCATCTGTCACTTTGGCTAGCCCAGGCTGCTCCACCCCCTGGGCAGACCCTTCTGGGGCAGCGGGACTAAGTCTTCTGTAAGAAATTCATAGCTCTGACCTCTGTGCAAACAGCAGAGGGTGGTGGCTGCCAACAGCTGAGGCAGGAAGAAAGTTGGGAGACACATTTTTGGAATGGAAGGGCCTAGGGGCTCATATCAGAACAGAGGGTCTAAAGAAGCAGCAAAGCTAATCACCAAAGGGACACATTTATATGATCAAATGGTACCATTTTGCTTTGACAAAAGCTGATGTAAGTCCATTCGCATAAGAATTTGGAAAAGAACAAGACAAGGGATGCTGAGGGGACTATGGGCTGGGAATGCCTCACCCTCAGCCCTCAGTCACAGCTGGGAAGATAAGTCACTGGAGGCTGGCAACTGTCCCTCTGGAGAGGAAGGCCAGGCCCACCTGCTACAAAGGCAATGGGTGGGTAGACTGGGCCTCCTCCCCACCTAAGGAAGGAGAGAAGTTTTGAGAGCCACAGTCCTAAAGGTGTTAGCATGCAAAATAGAGGGGAAGGCACAAACACTGCTTCCAGTCAATTTTCATACAACTGCTGTTTAGTTAATTTTTTTTTTTTTAAAGAATGTTAACTCCGAGGATGTGGGGGTGGGGAGAAAGTGAAGGAGCACCAGCAACATCAAACCTTCATGTGATTTCAGAGAGTTTTGTTGCTATGTGCAAGGGTTTATAAAAGCATGAAACAGAAAGCAAGAAGACCTCTGGAAATGATGAGATTTCCCCGGAAGGGACAAGCACACAGCCCGAGTGCCGGGCTAGTGCATGTCTGCGGATTCTTTCCAACTCAGGGAGCAAGACAGCGCCTGCTCCCCCTGGGCCCTAATGACCAGGAACAAGATGAGACCTGACCCTGGCCCCTGCATGCCCCTCAGAGCTCCTGATCTTTTCCTTGGTGAACGATTCCCTGCTCAGGAACGGGCTTTGGTCTCAACCTGTCTGTCTCCCAGGTCAGAACATGGCGTGGAGGGCTGCAGAGGAAGGGAGTGTGCGAGATGAGCACGTCTGCTACCTGCAGAGGCCCCAGACCTGCAGCTCACATTCAGTACATGCCTCTTCCAGCAGGCAATGTCCCAAACCTGGGCTGCATCCTGGAGGGTTTTGAGCTGTGCTCAGGTCTGGCCGCAAGCCCCCCGAGATCTGCTATAACCCACCTGTGGTACAGCCTGAGAACAGAAGTGCTAAACACCCCACAGGGGATTCTAAAATGCAGCTGCGAACACTACAGTAGGTATTGTGTGCTTGGGTCCTGGGACTCTCCTGGGAGGCGTGGAAGCTGACAGCTTTGTCTGGGGACCCTGACCTAGTATGCCTCTCTCCAGGTCCTTTCTACTCCCAAATCACTCAGCCCCTCCCAGCAGAGAGCTGGAGCCCAGCATTCAGGACCTGCATCACCCAGAACTCCTGCAGTAGTGCTTTGGATAACTCAAGACCTAGTCTCAGCCCTGTCTCTCTCCGTAAATATTTACAGAGCAACTACTACATGCCAAGAGCTGTCCTAGGCAGTAAACAACACATGCAGTACCTTCCCACATGCAGCTTATAGTTAGTTGCTAGCCCCTGATGGGAAAGGGGGCTTCATTGATAGGACAGGGGCCCAAGGATCAGGCTGTACCCAGACCAGCTCCAAGGGGAGACAACCACTAAATAATAAGCTGGGCTTCCAGCTGAAAGGGCCTGTGGCTCACTGTGTCAGGATGAGGTGGGGGACCTGTGCTTTAGAGCCCTCTAGCTTAGAGTCACTGCAGGGCTGCATCTGCTTTAGGGTCCTCTAGCTGAACTCAGTGGTCTAAGTATGGTTACCCCAGGTGCTGCTTGCAAATGGAGGGAGCGATCAGAAGACTCAGTCCTAGGGACAGGAGTGGCTATTCTAATTAATTCTTCCCTCGAAGACAAATGAGGGAAGGAAGTGGATGTATTCTCAGGGTTACAAACCTGACCTAGTCCCAAAGGTCTCACTGCCTCCAGTCAGTTCAGTTAAAAAAAATTAGTGACATGATCAAGACACAGATCTCTTAAATTCTGTCCAGTTACTACCTACAGAGTTGGGCGCCCTAGACAAGTCCTTCAGCCACCATCAGGATGGCTGATGCGTCATGAGGGCTTCTGGTCCTGCTCAGCATTGCTCTCCAGCAGGACTTCGAGGGGAAGAACAGCCCCAGGCAGCTCACCCAAATCTAGCCTGTTGCGCCATCCCTGTAGTCTGTGGCTCACTTCTAGCTCAGAGACATTCACTTCCCCGTGGAGCAAAACCTCTGCTCATCTTTCTGCGACCACGACCACAACCACGACCATGACCAAAACCTCCAAAGTGCAAGGGTTTCAGGGTGCACTTTCTAAGGAGTATCAGTAGATTATTTTGAGTGTTTTCTTCCATATCTCCCTTTCTTACTTCTCATAAAAACGTAAATTTCTACTTCTGAGACACTGGGCCATCTACCACCAATGGCTGTCAAGACAAACTGTTGGTGCAACCACTGCTCCTTCTTGAGCTCTCTGTTCAGATGGCTTTTATACTGCTCACCGTTTCCCAGATTTCCAATGTTAAGCTGCCAAAGAGAGTTAAGATCTTGCTTCCCCCGCAACAGGGTCTCTCGCTGGGGCATTCTGTGCTTAAGTCCTCAGGCCTCTTCACCATGCCCATTTTCTCCCCGGCTTCAATCCACGTGGGCCTCTCCAACAGATCTACCCCTGCAAACTCCCAATACGGCCAGCCTGCGGCATCCACCCCTGCACCAGGAGAGCATGTGCTGGAGCCCTGAGCACCAGGACTACTTGGTGAGCCATCCCAGGCTCCAAGCTTGGCCCCAACACAAGTTCAGCAAGGAAAGAACCCCTGGGTTCTCACTTTCCCTCCCTTATAAGATGATGACCCTCTACCCCAGTTACCCCTGGGTAGGATGTTTCAGGAATTGATAGATCACTTGTGTGCCGGGCACCCCTTTTTCTGTTGAGCATTACGGGGTGGCCAGGGAGTCTTAGGAGAGAGCCAAGGTGGTGGGGGAGGCTTCTTGAGTGAGGGTGGGGGATTCAGGGCAATAGCTATTTACCAACAGCCAGTAGTCACACTGCTGTATCAGTACAGGAAAGACGGAAGAATGGCCTTCTCTATGTCTCACTTTCCTTACTTATGAAACACAGGACATGGCTTTGATGATGAGAGAGTAATCATGACACTAATGGAAACAATGGGCTAGACATTACCTACATGGCTTCAGTGTGGCTTCCCATTCCACATGGAAAATGTCACTATTGTGTGTAACAGATGGAGGGTATAGGAAACAGTATCCTACGGTTGTTGATGCAAAGTGGTAAAATTTCTACCTCCCATCCTTCCTAGTGTGAGACCCAAGACAAGCCACATAAAGCTCCTCTGCCTCATTTTCCTCCTTTATAAAACAGTAGCCGCCGTCTGCTTGTCAGGCTGCTATGAGGATTCAGCGAGAGCACAGCGCCGCTGTTAGGCAGGCACTCAGAGAAAGTGAAATCATTTTAATTCCTGTTTTTATTGTTATTGCCCAAGGTAACAGTAGTAGAGCTGAGAAATCCCTTTGGTGCTTCCTATTCTAATATCCTATTAATTTACATGACATTTGGCATCCCAGCGGCTTTAATAGATAACACTTATAATTTGCTTGAGAGTGATAAGTGCAGTTTCATGTCCAATGAGAGCTCTACCTGTGGTGGGTCATGTGACTGTAGGAGGCAAGTGCTGAGCAGGGTTCATGGAGCCCTTGGCTGGAGTGGCCACACCCCTGTGACATAACTGACAAGATGGGAACGTAGGTGTCTGAGCCCTGGTCCCTGTGCAAATCAGCTGGGTGGACAGCACCACTGGCCTCTTGTCTGGACATTCCTTCCTCCGGGAGGTACCGCCAGGTCCTCCCAGCTCCTCTTGGAAGGGCAGGGGCGGAGGAGCCTTTCTGGTCCTTTCAACAAGTGGAAACCTGTTTGTCCCTTTGCCCCTAACAAGTGACCTATAAAGGCACAGGCTGGTCTCTCATGTATCATGTTGCCACCAGCACCCAGAGCAGGGCCTGTGACAGGACGAATGCTAAATGCATAAGGGAAGGATGGATAGGGGGGCGGGGTGGAAGAGGTATAGGCATGGGGGTGGGAGCGGGGGAGAAGGAGCCTGTCTCTTCCTGCTCTGAGCCTTCCCTGAATCCCCACAAGGCTGGATATGTGGATCAGAAGAAAGCCTGGAGAAGCCCCAAGGCCAGCTAAACATCTGCTCAGACTCTGAGCAGGCGGCAGGGCCTGCACAGGCTGGGCTGTCCTATCCCTTGTGGAGTGAGCATGACTGGACAAGCCTTCCCACCTCCAGCTAGCACCCAGGCAGAGCCTGCAGGGCTTATCAGTGGAGTGGCCTTCCATGGAAAGACTGGGTCAACCTGCCTGCCCATGAGGCTGGCGTCTGGGGAGACAGGGCACCTGTTACCCAATGTAAAAGCATTGTCTCACTTTTGGTCCAGGCACAAAGATGGAATCAATGGAGGAGGGGACCAGGAGGAGAGAAGAGATGCAATGTTTTTGTGGTTTTGCTTCTACTGGTCCCTAGACCTAGAATACTCCTCCCTCATCATCTGCCTGGTGAACTTCCCAGTGCAGATTTTACCTTCTGTGGTCTGAATGTTTCTGTCCCCTCAGTATACATATGTGAAATCCTCACCCTCGAGGTAGTGGTGCCTTTGGGAGGTGATCAGGTCATGAGGGTGGAACCCTGCTGGTTGAGATTAATGCCCTTATACAAGAGGCCTCAGGGAGCTTACTAGCGCCTTTCACCAAGCAACTATGCAGTGAGAAGTGGCCATCTGCGGGCCAGGAAGTATCCTCACCAGATGCTGCGAATGCGAGTGCCTTGACCTCCTACCTCCCAGCCTCTAGCACTGTGAGAAATGCGCTTCAGCTGAGTGGAAGCTCTGTCTACTTCATTCTGCTGCACCCGCCTGATAGACTAAGACTTGGCCCCTTCCTGAAAGCTTCCCAGCACATTCAGAGCTTTCACCTCTGCTGCTCACTGTCCTGTGTATGCTGCCACCACCGAGCTGGGCAGACCAAGAGGACCCATCTGGCCACAAACAGGGTGCTCCTCTTCCAGGCTCGATTTCTGCTCCCTTGCTCAGCGTTCTATGTTCCCAAAGGCCCTGCTGGGACAGGTGTGACAACCATCTGCAGTACGCACTTTTGTCCCAAGCTACGGGCGCACAGAGCAGAGGCAGAGGGGACCCAGTTGGTCCAAGCTGACCTGGACTCAGTGGAAGATTCTGCAGCTTGGGGAGGAGGGAGTGGCAGTCACACCTTTGCCTTCTGCTTGGCCTTGGCTGTGCGTCGGGCACACCCTGTCCATCCCTCAGGCCCGGCACTGTTGTCTGCTCACAATTTCACACTCTGAGTAATGAAAATGTTTTTCTTTTTGTTTTGTTTTGTATTTTAAACTGTAGGCTTTCACTTGCTTTTGCTGATGGAAATGAAAACTGAAGGCTGGAGGAGAGGTGATTAAGTCCTTGCTGGCAGACTTAATGGGGACTATGAGGCTGCTGCTACAGGGACCCACGAAGGTGCAGTGAGCTTTGGACAGCAGTGTGGGGGAGCTGGCACGGGGAGGCGGGGGGGCAGGTCTCAGCCTGCTGGGGATGAGGAAGAAGCCACGCCCACAGTTTCTTTCTTTGCCACCCCTGGAGGTCGCTCTGCTCCTTGTTCAGGGCTGCCCTCCATGGCCACAACACTATAACCTCTCCTAGTGCATCAGACCATTCCTGGTTCACTGAGGCCTCACAACAGCCTGTGAGTGAGAAAGCAGCGCAAAGATCAATAGGCCCATTTGAAAGATGGGGAAACCGAGGCTGGAGGCGAGTGTCCTCTCCTGGCAAGAGAAGAGCAAGAACTCTACTTCCCAACCTCCCACTTGAGAACAGTCCTCCGGCCTTTTTCACGGGGAACTGAGAGCTCACTTAGTCACAATCCCCTTTATTTATGCAGAGGAGCTTCAAGAGGCGCAGAAAACTAATCGCAAGTGAAACCCACAATTCCTGTCAATTCCAATTGCTCCAATTCATTTCTGCAAACATTTATTAAGTGCCTATTAGGCACTGTGCTCTGCTTTCATCTGGGAATAGAGTCAACTCCTGATTTTCCACACTGAGGCAACCTCGGCTCATGCACAGCCCCAGCAAGCCTCCTGCCAAGCCCGTCTGGATTTGGGGTGTGCTGCTGAATTTTACTTTTCCATCTTCTTTGAAAGCAGCAGATCTGCCTTCCTGAGTAAGCTCCCTTTAATATTCAAAAGAGAGGATAAACCCCAAGTACACACAGGGCCAGGTGGTGCAGGAGCAGGCTGGCCGGGGGGAGCTGGCTTGTGATTTAAAGCCGGCTCGGGAGCCTCTGTGAAGGGCTAATCCCTGGGGAGGAGGCCGCAGGGCGGAGCGGATGTGCAGATTAGAGGGCTGGGATGAGACAGATGTGTGGGGCTCTCCTTAACAAGGGAGTGCTTCTGTTTATAGTGTCGCAACATCTAGCTGGGGCCCTGCAGGTGCGAGTCCATGGTGACAGCCTATCTGGGAAGCCATGCGTCCTGTCGGGATGCTGCAAGATCCACTGCCCGACCAGGGGGAAAGCTGCCATTGCTCACTGAGCCTGAGCGTCATTAGAGTTTCAGTGAGGGCATTTGGGAGGTGGCTGAGGAAAGAGACCTTTACAAACTGAAGTAGGAAGGCAACATGGACTCAAAGGACTCCAAAGAAGGGATCATTCTAAGCCTTGGGTTCTGCGATTCCACAGGGCAGCTCTGGAATGGCCTTTTCCTGGAATGGCTGCTGAGCTGGGGATTCTCTCCCTTGGAGAACTGGGTCAGAAAGAGCAAACAGAAGAGGCCAGGGCCGCAGCCAGTTCCTAAGCACACGCCCAGTTCTCGCCTCTCCTGAGCAGGGACTGACCATGGAGGTCTCTGCCAGAGGGGATGACCACTCCCAGGCATGACCCTAGGTCTCTGGAGAGACAGCCAATGACATTTCTGAGAACTGCAAGATGTTATCAGAGTGGCCCAGGACACAGCCCCAAGCATCCTGTGTGAGGTGAATTCTGCCTCCTGAACACTTGGACTCTTCTCTTGCTTCCCACATTCAAGCCATGCTCTTTAGGCTATGGTGGACCACCAAGCCTTTACCTCTGCCAAGTCTAGATGACTGAACCCAAGCTAAGTGGGCAGCAGCCCCCGTTGATGAGGGGCTGGAGCAGCATCACCTCCAGAGGCGAAGATGTGCCAAGGTTATGGTCAAGGACACTGAGGAGTCCCTGGAAGTCACCTGGCATCGAACAGCCATCATCAGATGGAGAAACTGAGACAGAGTGCACAATGAGTGGACCATGAGTTCTAGTGTGGCTGCCAGCCAGTGATGGTCACCCCAGCCTACTTCTCTGTTAGTCACCGGGAGCTAGAGCTCCAGAGAGCCTCCAGGAAGCAGCACTCATCAGTCCACAGAGGCACTGAGATGAGACGTGTTTCCCATTGCCCAGGAGGTGGACACACGGCACCTCCAGAACCACAGCCCAAGTTGAGCCAGCTGGGGAACAATCCCCCTTTCTGGGACCTGGGACTTGTGCCGCCCCTGCAGCTGGCACACACAACTTCCTGTGAGGGAGGCATGTGCACCAAGCCACCAGACATGGGCCAACTCTTCTGGCTGCCGCAAAGCCTCAGGAGCTGAAGCCACGATCAAGGGTGGAGACTTTCTGGTTGTTGGAGCCAAACTAACTCCACTGTCTTTATTAGAAATGAAAGAATCCAAAGAACCATAAGCCAGCCTTGAGGCAGGGCAAGAGGAGTAGGACTGTGAGAGGGCAGAGCCGGGAGGAGAAGGGCAGGGGTGCAGAGAGAAGGGGTGCTTTTCTGGATCCCCCAGAAGCTTCTTCATCAGCCCGGACCTCTCCAGACCCTCTGACTCACTCTAGAAGTCTGAGTACATACATCTGCCTCTCCTTCAGATCCTCTTCAAACCTTTCTCATGCTCTGGCTTCCGACCCTTACTGACACATGCCTACCTCGTATCTCGCCTCTGCCAAGCCACTCCCGAAGGCTCCCCATACCCTGATGTGCTGCTGTCTCAGGTTTGTAGCAGTGGCTGTTAAATGGTCCCTAGAATCTGTGTCATTCTTCTTTGTTAGTACCAGAACACCCTGGTGTTCGTTAAGCACATGGTTAGCTGAAATAAAGACATTTTTGACACCTCCTTGCAGCTGAAACTGACTATGCTACGAAGTTCTGACCAAATGAATCTAAGCAGAGTGTCAGGCTGAGTTCTAAGAAGTGTTATTAAAAAGAGGCTGGGAAGAGTATGTGATGGCTGGAACTTGAGCAGTCTCCTTTGAATATGAGGTGGAGTTCCATGCTGAAGATGACAGAATGGGAAAAGAAAAGAAAAACGGACCCCTAGTATTATGCAGCCACATCCAGGCTTCTTTTGCATGGGAGAGAGAAATTAATTCTTCTTTGATTTAGCCCATTCTTAATTTTTATCTGTCTTTTAAAAAAATTTCCCAATTCAGGACTCACGCATGCCATTTCTCTGCTGGGAATATGATATACTTCCTTCCAAACATCAGCTAATTCTACTTGACTTTTGGGGACTCACTCCTTGGGTCACCTTCTCTAGTGGGCCACTGGATCAGTAGCTCACCATAACCATTTCTTTCACTGATAGGCAGATCCAGGCAGCGCTCACGGAGGACAAAGACAGGAACTCCATCCATCCTGGCAAGTTGTCCTAACAAGAACATCAATGCTCACTATTTCTAAAACTTCTAATTTGACAGCATTTACCACTTTATAGAGCACATTCACATACGCACACATCATTCCTTAATTCTAACAGCCCAACTAGTGAGGCACTTGCACAATCCCCAGGCTTACCGGGCTACATAACTTGCTCAAAGTCACCTGGCTCCTGAGCAGCCAGATGAAACCTGCAAAGGAGGCCATGGGTGTGGCAGCCAGCAATGTTTCCAATTTACCACTGGTGGAGACTGAACTGTACTGCACAGGGGAGTACCAAAAGCAAGCCACACCCACACACCCACAGGCCAGTGTGCACAAGCATGTGCATGAGTACACGTGCACACACACACACACACACACACACACCTGGTGCACAGATGTGAGGGCTCCAGGTGTTTCAGTGGCGCTTTCATTTGAGGGTGGGAGTGATGGCAGAGAAGGGGCATGGGATGGGACCGTGCAGCTGGCGCATGCAGATGCTCTGACACTCTGTTCAAGGACAGATCACCTCTAGTGAGCCAGCCCTGGGCTCTCGAGAAAGCAGGGAGGGCTGGGCACAGGCAGCAGCAGCGGGGGGAGGTTCACATGCTTTTAGAGACTGCGCCGGGCTCTCATCAGTGCTGGTTATTTAGTGCATTCACCTCCCCCGGAGCAAAAACAGGACACTGTCAAGCTAAGAGACAGCAGCACACAGCATGTCCGTGGTAAACAATTTATTTTTCTACCTCAGTTGCTTACAGGGAAAAAAGTAAAACGTCATTAGGGAGCAGCACAGATGAACTATTTACAGAGATGGAGAAAATTCACAATGGCTGACACGTTTGTGAGGCAAGGATATTGGGACAAGTTCACCAAAGCAAAGCAATTCATAGCAAACCAAAATATGAAGTGGGGAGGAGCCATACACATTTTTTTGAAAACAAAAACAAAAAGAAAAACAATTCATAAAAAAGCCTGTGGCAAAATAAAAGGAAACTACCCAATTATGACATCCAGCATCTTTAATGAGATGAACCAAACCGTGTACGTGGGGTCTCAAGGACAATGATATTCAAATGCATGGATCGGCTCACATTGGATGCATCAGATGGAAGCGCATGGGTCACTTCTCACAAACCATGAGTACAGACAGAGGGGCGACTCTTGCAGGTCCAATTGAGCCGCAGGTCTTTAACCAAGAGGAGAGATATTTCAAAGAGGGAGAGGGTAGGCAATATGGACAAAGAGCCTTCTGGGGGCAGCATTGGGGATGCCAGCCCTGAGATGCGGCTGCTTGGGATGGGCCCTCAGTACCCAGTAGTGCTATTAAGGAAGGCAAGGCCAGCACAGGCAGGGAGGTGAGGAAGCTGTCGAGGGAGGGGCCCAGTGTGGGGCCGGTGCCCACGTGCCCAACACAGGCCAGAGTGACTCCGCTGTCGCTTCTCAGAGGCAGATGTGCTTATTACGCCAAGAGCCGCTAAGAGGATGGCCCCGAACAACAAAGGCAATCAGATAACGACTGTGTAGTCGTTCTTCCACATTACGTTTTTTCACGTTTTTTTTTTCTAGAAAGGTCTAGTGTGTGTTCACTTTTGTCATCGTCCACTACTGGTGCTTCTGAAGTCACACAGCTGAAACCCCTCTGGGCCACCAGCACGTAAGTGCTTACCCCATGAGATGCCCAACAAACCTTGTTGATCATTATTTTAAAAACTTGATACCTTCTTCCTGGATTCCCCTGAGGAATCTCTCTACAAAGTTTGTGAGAAGTTCCCTTTGGACCAGTGCGTACAGGAAGCAAAATGGAATAGGACCGGAGAATACTTTTTGTCTTTTAGATTGAGTGAGGCCATGAAGTCTTTTCCGAGAAATAAAACAGAAAAGGAATATTCATTCAAACAGGCAGCTAGGACAGAGTTTCAGTGGACCCAGACATCAGCTGGGGTGGCCCAGGCCGGGGCTGTGTCCTTTCTAGAAATGGTGGCAAACCCCAATTTGCTATGCCTTTCTTAAGAGCTAGTTGATAAAAATTATGTCTTGGGAAATCGGCAAATAGTCTGCAAAGTGAAACAAGAACAGAATTAACAGGTTAACCTGAATTCGAAGTCCAGAGGGGGAACATGAGAGGAAGCTCATCACACCATCACAGACCCTCTTTCCAACAGGGCCGGGCTGGGAAGAAGCAGTCATTGCCCAAGTGGCTCTGACAATTACCAGAGGAGTCCAGCCCCCATCTCAGAGCATCTTAGAGCAGAGGCAGGTGCTGCTTAACCCCGCCTGTGTGGCCCGGAAGATCTGCCACAAGCCCTTGTCACATAGGTGGGAGTGCGACCTGGACCCCAGCCAGAGGAGACAGATATTCACGGAGTGGGGACATGCAGATGCAAAGCAGGCTGCTCTGGAAAGGGATCAGCTTGTGTCTTCATTCCCTGGCTGGCCTGGGAATGAATGCAGACAGGACAGAGGCTGGGCAGCTCCCGAGGACCAGGTGTGCTCCCGCTTCCCTCGGCTAGCTGTCTCCCAGGGCTCTGATGGCAGGGGAGGGGCTGGGGGTGGAGTATGGAACCCACACAGCATCAGAGGGACCGAGATGGGAGGCAGGCAAACAGTGAGGACATTGAGAAGACCACAGAGAAAAACATCAGGGCAATTAAGTGGTGACACAGCAAGCTGTGCCGATATCACAAAGTCACGAGCTCCCTGGTGTGTGGGGTGGTGTCAACAGAATTAACCAGGTGGGGGTGAAGAGGAGGCAGAGGGTTGGGCTGCCCCAGCTCTGGATACCCCTTTCTCCCTCACTGCCTTAGCCAGACCCACCAGAAACATTCCTTACAACCTGAGGCAAGAGATGCATATAGCCCCACCCGTGAGGCCAAGCTGCAGGAGGCGGGTCACACCTGCTTCCCACAGCAACGGCACACCCTGGGCCCTTGCCTGGAGCAGCTCCTAAAGTTTGGAACCTAGAACCATGAGGTGCTCGAGAAGGAATGTGGGGCAAGCAGAGGAGCCAATGCTCCACAAGGGGCAGCTCCTCTAGGGTCAAGGTCAAGAGTGCGATGACCTCTGATCCCAGCTTGGGTTCCCAACAGGCTCAAGTCCAGCCACAGGATCACTCTTTCCTGGCCAAGGTCACTCACACCCTTGGCCTCCCTGAGGGCAGGAGACTCACTCTGTGGCCACTGGGGGCCTCTTTCTAACCACTAGTTAAGAAAAGCAAAAGGCTCTCAGGGTGTGAACAGGCAGGAAAAGGAGACAAAAAGTTTGATGGCTGAGCAAACAGAATAGCTCACCCCCATGGATCAGGGAGCTGCTGTCTGTCCACTTTAATGCCAGATTTCTGTCCCATTCAGACCCAGCCAGTTGTGCTAAGCTGCAGGAGCTGGAGCCAGTGATAAACAGCTAATCTTCAGGCATAATCACTCTACCTTCCTGTGTACATTCCCAAACCTTGGCTTCTAGTGACAGACCAGCACCGGGGACCTCATCCCAGTCAGCTCAGTCCTGGGTTTGTCACTTGCCCGTGCTTCTGTCTGGAGCAGATGCAGGGAGGCAGGTCATGGAGACACAGCTGCACCAGATGTTTCCTGAGCTGGCTCACAGGGTCCCTAAGAGCAGGCTCTCAGATGACAAGGAGATCTTAGTATGGGATCTACTTTGTTGTTCCCCAAATTATGTCACGTTAAATTCCCCCAACTCTGTCCTCTTGGTACCAGCACAAGCCTCAGGGCAAAGGCAACTTGACAGTGAAGGAAAGTGGGTTGTTACGAGCGCACAAATCAGCACAGCACTCAGCAAGCCGAGATGGGTGAGCCTGAGGGTCTCTTGTGGATGAGGACTGGAGAACAAGGGTAGTGACCTGGGAGGTCCCTCTGGGGGAATAGTGTGGGCTCCTGTGCGGAGCCTCCCCTGCAGCACAGAACCCCAGGGGACCAGACTCTGGCCCTAACACCTTCTCTAGACACCTTACTACCTTTCACTCAGACACACGCAAGCACCTGGCATATTCTCATCTGTACTCCAAATCAGGGAAAGATGGGCTCATCTTCAGCACCCTCCCCACCCTACCAGACGGTGCCCACCCCGGCTGCCCCCTGCCTTTGAGGGGGAGCACCAGGGCACATGGTCAGGCATACTTAAGCACTGTGCTTCAAGCTTCTACCACCACACAAAGGTCAGGAGAATCCACACAGGCCCGTCTGGAATGGACGGCCAACCCAAACCCCACCAGCAAAACACCCACACATGAGAGAAGGCCCCAAAGCTGGAGCAGCCAGAGCAGAGCTGGAGGAAGAGAGGAGGAAGAGAAGGAAGGGCAGGGAAAAGTCACACACCGGAACGCAGACGCAGGGATCAGGAGACAGGCGAAGGGGTGGCAGACATGTGAAAGAACCCTAGACCTAGCATTCAGTCCCCAGTATGAAGAAACTTGAGACAGGCTCAGAAAAGAAGGTGAGCAGAGGGGCCCTCCTGCCTCTGTCTGCTTCCATTCTTGTGAAAAGCTGCTATTCTCAGATACTCAGCACCAAAGACAGCCTCTGGGGAGTCAGAAACTAGCTGCATCCTGATGCTGGCCTGAAGGGTGTGGAAGTCAGCACACATTGGTCATCTCTTAAACGAAGGTGTGTGAACTGAGTTCTCCTTCAGGGACCTCCCTGCTTCTCCCAAATGCGTCCCACTTCCCAAGTTCCCAAAACCCGAGGTATCCAAGCCACTCACCTGGGAACTGATAGCCATAGCTAGGAGCGAATCCAGGGTAGCCTCGGCCATAGGTTGCCACAAAGTTGGGGTAGCCTTGAATACAGAGAGAAAGAAAGCCGTCAGACAGCTGCCTCAGGTCTGGGGTGCAACCCCGGGGAGGGTGGCAGTGACGACCGGTCGTAGTTACTTTCGCGCAGAGGGCTTTGTCTCCAGGGAAGGTCGTTACCCAGGTCCTGGGTCGCCCCTCCTGTGGCTGGGGGGCTGCCGTCAGTCTGCTGGCGATTAACCCGTATTTGGGCAGCCAGACCTCCCAGAGCCCATGCACTTTCTTGAACCTGCAGAGTAAATGCCACGCATCGGCACCAAACACAGGGCCTGTGCCTGGCTCTGACATTTGGAGAGCTTACCCTGCATGTACTTTTCCTTAAAGCTGTTGACAGTAGGAGATTAAAGTCCTTGTAATGCCTCCTCCCGAGGCAGTGGACAAGAGGGCTGGCACCAGACAGGGGTTGGGTACTCGGGGCTGCAGTTTAGTGGCCCCATCCAGGGCTGACCCTGGAAAATGCCAGACCTATGAGCCATGACCTGTGAGAGGCAAGGCTCAGGGGCCCACGTCCAGTATGCATCCTTCAGAGCGGTGTCAGTGTCTGAGACACGGAAGGGTGCAGCTTTGAAAAGCCTGGTAGTGCATCCTGGGATCCTCTTCAAGCTGTTACCAATCCCTTTCGGCTCCAGCCATTCTTCATGTCCCTGCCTCTTGCTTCTGGCTACAGAGAAGGCCTGTGGAACCTTCTTGTGCTAGAATTTCACTGGCCAGAGATTCCAAGCTATCTTCTGCCCCTGCACCAAGGTTTTCTGTGCCTCCCTCCACTTGATGTATGGCCACATTCAGGCTCCTGCGATACCACCAAGACTTGCTCTGACCTCTGAGGTGAATGTCTGTGGTGGTTTTGGGGTTACAAACGTCCTTCTGATTATTTTTGGGGCACTCCATCTGAAGTGGTGAAGAGAAAATGAGAGCGAGAGAGATGAGGAGGCCTTTAATGAGGAGGGGACGGGAGAGTTTCATGGGTCAGGGGGTGTAGAAGCTCTCAGTGAGAACAAATAAGTGTAGTTACTTTTATCAGTTCTGGGTGGGGGAGAAGTTTGGGAGGTGGGCAAAATGACACATTAACAGCTGATTTGAAGGAGCATCTGCCTGTGTAAAACAGGAGACAGAAAGATTTACTGGGGGCTGGGGGTGGAGGCTTAGGTGGTTGTGGAGTCTTGGGATTGGAGAGGGCTCAGCGCAGGCACAGAAAGGGAGAGGGAGGTTTATCTCTGGGATGAGAAGGAGAACACAGAGGTTACTCTTGGAGAGCTAAGTTGTTTCTCTGGGTCTGGTACCAAGATAGGTGGATGTCATATTACAGATAGCTAAGCCCCAGGCTAGCAGAACCTATCACCTTCCTGTATGACTCCTGGGTGGCTCAGAATTCACTTTAATGTCAGCAGCAGAACCCAATGTCAAGACATAGCAATAGTGGTCAGTCCCCTGACCAGGTCATTCCTGACCAGTGCTGTTGCCTTGCCTGGGCCTGGGGTGCTGAGCACCCAGCTTCCCCACTTGCCTCCTCTGTGTCCTGTTCTCCTCTTCCTGTCAATTCCCAGCACTGCCCACGCTCCTTCCAGTCATCTCCTCTACTGCCTACAGCTGCCAGAGTCACTTTTGTTGCTTGTCACCAAAAGGATGATAGAAAGCTACTCTGACAGATGGGGTTAGGACAGCACCCAGATTCTTTGCACTCCTACACAACCCCTGCTCGGTGATCTCATCACTGACCTCCCCAGGGGATCCTCACGCATCACACCAGGTGCTCTCTGACCCTGCAAGCAAGGGCTAAAGGTCAAAGATCACTGACTAAATTTCACCGTGGTCCACTTTGCCATCATGAGTCAGACTTTTCTGGTCTTCCTGCTGCCTGCTCAGAGCTTTTGTGCCCACTGGGATGTTGGTGTTGTGGCTTCTGTGCTGCACCTGCCACTGACCCAGAACAGACACTCATGGGTCTAAAGGCCAGAAGACTTGGCTCTTGTCCTGTCTGGGGCCCAAGACTATGCCCTTGGGGATTACTATGATCTGAATGTGGCGCCCCCCAAATTCATATACTGAATAATGGCCAATGTGATGGTATTAGGAGGCGGAGCCTCTGGGAGGCGATCAGGTCATAAGATCAGAGCCTTCAGGAATGGGATTAGTGCATTTTAAAGGAATCCACAGAGGGAGTCTTGTCCTGTCTAATAAGGGAGCACATCAAGGTTCTATGAGGCACAGACCCTCGCTAGATATGGAATCTGCCAGAACATTCATCTTGGACTTCTTGGCCTCTAACACTGTAATAAGTGTATGCTGTTCAGCGGCTGCTCAGTCTATGGAATTTCATCATACCAGGATGACCTAAGATATGGGTCTTCCCTCTTCTCCTGGAGCATGAGTCTTGCCACCTACAAAAGGATTTAAGATGAGTCTTCCCACCTACAAAAGGATTTAAGGTAACCATCCTGCATGGCAATGATGTGCCCAAATTCTCAATCAGCTATGGCTCCTTCCCTGGCTTCAGCCAAAGCCTTCCCTAACTTGCAGTCACATTGAACTCATTGGTGAATTGAGTCCTCCGAACTTCAACAGGACCCTGCCACCTGCTCTAGCCCTGTGAGCTTCACTCCCACACTTGGGGTCTCCTTGGTAGAAGGCTGCCAGGTGAGACAGAATCATCTAGCAGCTTTGCACTGACTGCTCTCCAAAGGGCTTCTGCCCAGGGATGCTCAGAGTTCAAGACCTGGTGGGAAAAGATGGAGACCTCAGATGCCTTAAATGGACACACGTGCACTGGCTCCTTCCTTGTTATTTAATTCATGGCTGGGCAGCTCAAGTCTCCTCTAAATTAATCACCTGCTATCAAATCACAGCTTTCCACACTTGATTTCTTATACCATTACTTCAACAATATTGATAAATGGATTATATGCAAACAGCCAAATCACTGCTGCCTAGAGGCTTTTCTAATGAAAAATGGCTCCTTGGCTTCTAATTTCAGAGCTTGGGGTCTTAAATATTTTAGTGTTAATCTGACAGCAAAAGCATAAGCCTATGTGTCACTTTCCCATGATGTGGGGGAGGAACAGCAAACGGGTCAGTTGTACTCAGGCCACCCTTAACATCTGATTCCATATGTGCTTTCTTCTTGGCATATCTGAATGTCTCCAACAAGAAAGAAGAAAAGTGTGCTTAAGTTCACCTAACTTTGGGCCCCACTCTGCTTTTTGGACAGGTCAAAATCATTGTCTCCTGAAGGAGAAAGATGAAAATTTGGCTTCTGTCAGAATGGGGGATCTCATCTCTGTGCCCCCATCACTGAACACCCTCTAGGTCAGGCAGATGAAATTATAAATTTATAATACAACATTACTTCAATTTTCCTCTTCATTTACTGCTGTGCAGCCCAGCTCTGCTCCAGCGGCTCACAGCCCCAGCCGTGCGGGGGAAATTGGCTGGCTGCATATCAATAACACATTACAGCAGGCCCATGTGGACGCTCCATCAAGCCACATTACGGCGGGATGACCTAGTCGCCACTTCCATTAACAGCCAGGCCCCTCCCGCACTGGCCACTGCACAATTTATTTGCTCCAGTACTCTGGATGCCTGATCAATCCCACAGTAATTATCTCTTGTCACTAAAGTAAAAAAAAAAAAAAAAAAATCAAGCCTTTCGCCTGGATGACCACCTTTTTTGAAGACTGGCTTTCCACTGTGGCAGCAAAAGTCAACCATCAATAACAGAACTTGGATGTGCCAGTGAGTTCCTGTGGAGACAGAATTGTGGCTCTAGAGCTTCCTCCAGACCTGGAGATGCTTGCCTTCTAGATGAGTCTGTGACTCACCTTCTCATGGGTTCTGTTACTCAGTTACCCAGAGTCACGGAAAACTGCTCTCACCAGGCCCCTGACTTGAAAGAGACAAGAGATGGGGTTGTTTCTCCAAAGAACCACCAGAGTGTGACTACCTGCTGTGTGACAGGCAGGGCACCGCATGGGTAACCCGTCAGCTCCATGAGGTCTGCAAGCAGAAGAAACATCAAGAGCCAAGAGCCCTTCCTAGGAAAGGACTTGATAGCTGGAGTCTACAAGATGCTCAATCCCAGAACCATCCTGAGTCGCAGGGGCTCCTCCAAGCCTGGGCAGCCAATTGACGTTACAATTACATAAAAAGAAAAATGCAGTTCTCCAGTGGCACACACTATATCTCAAGTGCTCAGCAGCTACTGTGCCCATGCGGCTTGTGGCTACCATGCTGACCAGCACGGACTCAGGACTTTCCTACCATCTCCGAAGGTACTAACAGACCACACTGCTCCCAAGGAAAACAGAGAGCTGAATTCTCAGCTTCCTCTGTCCGCCAGGAAACAGCCGAACAAACAGAGGCCTCCTTGGGAATGACCCAAACAGATGATTTGGGGAGAGACAAATCCCAGGAAGTCTAGAGTTGTGGCTGTAAGGTGCATCTGATCTCCTGATTTGTCAGCAAATGCTGGCAGATTATGGCTCTGTAGCCTTCTTGACAAGAAGATATAGATATATTTGTTTTTTCTGTAGTACTAGGAATTGAACCTGAGACTTCACAGTGAGCTACATAGCCTTTTTTTTCCTTTTCTTTTTGAGACAGAGTCTTGCTTTGTAGTGCACAATTGCCTTGAATTCAGTATGTAACTCAGGCTGGCCTCAAACTCACCACAATTCTCCTGCCTCAGCCTCCCAAGTGCTGGGATTAGAGGCTTGCACCACCACGCTCAGCAGCCTTTTTTATTTTGAGACAGGATCTCAGTAAGTCACTAAATTGACCAGGCTGGGCTTGAACTTCACGCCCTCCTGCCATAGTCTTGCACAGTACTGGAATTATAGGTGTATGTCACTGTGCCCAGCTGAGGATTTATTTATATTTTGCTTTTATTTCACAAGGGGGTAAAACTGGGAAACTCATCTAGATTTCATGGGAGCTTCTTGGTACAAGTGATAAAGTGGTGAAGCATGCACGACACCTTGGGTTCAATCCCTAACACTGCCAAAAAAAGAAAAAAAAGAATGCTTTTGGGTTAAAGTGGTGAGCAGGTCAAAAGTCTCTCCATTTCCAGGCCTGCCAGGGTAGAGCTGTTCTACAAGGCTGTACTAGTGTGCTCTTCCCCTACCAACATGTTAAATAAATAGCATGAGGCTAAGAGAGTTAAAGGCAGTGGGATTATGTGGACGAGAGCAGAGAAGGTCAAGAGGAATCAAACATATCAACAATCATGTGTTTGCTTTTATTAAGTCCATTTTCATTAAGAGAAACTAGAATGTTCTGCCACATCAGGCTGCACAATGGGGCACTGCTGCTACTGCACAGCAGCCTCAGGGCTGCAAAAACAGTTTCTCTAAGGGGCACAGTTGGTTGTGGTTTTGTCTGGCTCGGAAGCAGGAGATGGGGCTTAGGCAAAATCCTCCTCCTCTTCTCTCCTATACCACTTTTTAAGGAATTCCCATTGGGCTGATTATTCTATCTAAGGTTGTTAAAAGTCAAAACCCAAACAGGTGTAGGTTTTCCCAAAGGATGTTTGCAGCCATGTCAAGGGATATCAGGAAAGAATAACTTTGCCACTATATGCTCATCAGCCTGCCCTTCACAAGCCCTTCCAATGTATGGAGAAAATCTTGAAGGATATTTAAAAAATTAGTTCCACTGCACCCAATTCAATTATAGGTTGGCATGTTGGCTGTCTCAGACTCCTCACTAGAATGTCAGCTCCCTGCAATCAGAGGAGCTGCTCTCTGCTGCACCCTCAGGGGCTAGAATAGTACCTGGCGCTTAGTAGATACTCAGTAAGCATATGTTGAATGGACGCATTTTAATGTTTTAATAGTTCAGAGTTTCACTTCTAAAAAAATTCCTAGAAATGCTACATATTTCTCTTTTTTTTCAAAAGTAAATTTCAAGTCACTGAAACATCATTTCATTCCATTCATCAATAAATTATAAAAAGAAAAGTTTCTCTGCAGCAGTCAAGTTCATTAGTCAAATCTCGGTTGTGACGGCATCGGTTCTGGGACTGGCATGCAAAACTCAGGTCCTCATGGAGGTGGAGAAGGCATGATGAGAGACACTGGCCTGGCTGAACTCATTCCCTGGATGCTGTGCCTACTTCATCCCTTGTCCCCAGCCTCAGAATGAGCTGAGGTGAGATGTTCCTTGGCCAGGGACACATTTTGGGACCTCTTAGGAGACCCAGCTCAGCAGACATTGGAATAGTTTTGTCCTTGTGGCTGGAAATCCAGAAGGCTTGGGGCTGGTGAGACCTGAAGTTAGCACAAGGATGTTGGTGAGAAGATGGTGACTCAAGGATGACCCAAAACCCTTGGGCTCAGGTGGAGGAAGTGGTTGCAGTTGCCACACACAAATTATATCTGCAGGTTGCACTGGGTTCTTAGCCAGTACTAAGAAGGGACAGCAAGGGGTAAGGTGCTGGACACCTTCCTGGATAACAACTTGTCCCGAACACCCCACTGCTTTATTAATAACAACTCCCAGTTTGAGTGCATACTACTGCATCTTGCTGATTCAAAGCTACATGTGTATTTTGCATTTAACATTTAGGGAAGTGGGACTTATCTTGCAGTTAATGTGATTTAAAAAAAATCATCATGCAGATTAATTATAGCATGTTTTTCTTTCTGAATGGCACATGAGGTGTTTCTCACTTGCCATGGCATCTAGGATTTAGTGAAATAGAACACTTTCTAGGCAAGGTATGGTTCCATTTATCCTCTAACAACTTCACAGAATGAGATCGCTGTGCCGTATATATGGGCAAATGAAAAACAGACAGACCAAGCCACTTGCCCTATCTTGCATAGCTGACAAGAGAGAAATCTCAATCTGGTTTCTAGAGCCTGAGCTCTCTTCCCGTGGTCTTCCCTGGACTGGGTTGACACACTGTGACGGGAAGGCCCACAGCTTCCCTTCTTCTCCATCCCAGACAAAATGCCACTTTACAGGGAGGATGGCCCAGGTCCTGACTGGTCTCCACTCCTCCTGATGTGTTCCTGGAGCACAGAAGACACAACTGTGATGAACTAGGTGTCTGCATCATGAGCTCTTACGTGTGTGTCTCTCCTATTAGACCACAGGCTTCCTGCTGGCAAGACACAGTTGCCTTGTTAATCGAGTACTGTATCAGCCCTGTGCTTAGTTAACCAGCCCTGGGCTGGGCAAGCAGTAGGTGCTCAAGACCATTTGCTTCGAGTGCTTCCTGCCTTGGTTCCTGGGATGAAAACTGTGGGGACCCAGCCTGGGTGTCTGTAGAGAGGAGGCTGGGGGTCCAGGACATGGCTGTGCCTTTGCTCCTGGGCTCACACCACACCTCAGCTTCTCCCAGGCAAAGAACCAGTGCCATCAAGTCAGACTCAGGAAGGCAGCAGTGACTGAAGGTCTGGGTTCGAGAAAGGCCCCTATCTATGCCCAACAGCCTTTGTACTATCAAGACTCCAAAGACCAGGCAGGTGGTAAAGGCACCACTCTTTCTCTTTTGCTTGCCTTCAACAGTTGAGATTATGACTCATTCTGGAGTTTTTTTTGATATACAACATCAGGTAATGACCAAATAAAAATCTATTTTTAAAGCAAGAGCTAAGCAATTATCATATAGTAATCAGGAAATAATTCTCACTGAATTTAAATATTTTCAAATAATAATTATGCTCTTGCACAGAAATGTATTTATTTTAGGTCCTTTAACTTTTTCAATCTATAAGTGCATATTCTTATACACATGGTTCCTTGATTTATGATGAGGTTGTTCCTGTAAGTTTATCAGAAACTAAAAATATCACTATGTTGCAGATGTATCAAGATACCTAACCCGACTGTCACAGTTCAACAGCACAGTAACCTGCAGAGAATCAGTCATTTCCCCTCATGATAGATGTTTGCTGCTGCTGCCCAGTACCTTCAGAGTGTGGAGCCATATATTCTTAACCCAAGACAAGGTCAAAATTAAAAATTTGAAGCACAATTTCTATTTAATCCACATCAGTTTCTTACCACCCAGAGCAGGGAAAAAAATCTTAAGTCAAACCATCACAAGTTGGGACAGTCTTATATACTGTAGCATATTGTTTTAATTATGCTAGCTCTGAGTTATGTTCTGGTATTCAGCCAAACCAATGTTTTCTTATTTCTCTTTTTAAAAACACTGGCTTATTTATTCTCACACACTACTTCTTCCAGATAAGTTTTAGCGTCTAGCTAATTTTAAAAGAATTGCAACAGAATTTTCTTGGGAACTCTTATTAAACCTAAATAGTTAATTTTGGAAGAACTACCATCTTGGCCATTTTTAATATTCTTAATGGTATGACTCAACATTTTAAAAAAGTTCCTCAAAATACCTTTACCTGTCCCTTGTTATTTTCTCAGACAAGTAGATACATTTCTTTGTGAGACCGAGAAAAGTTTTATAAATTTAAAACTAAGCCAGGAATGATTTAAACAGCAGCAAATCTGAAAAACATATAAAGAGCTTATCAAACAAGAGGGACCCTTAGCCAAACCAAATGAAAACCCATTAAAACTAGACAGCTCATGTGCCTGAATGGAATTTTACCATTAACTACCATTTATCCCATTTAATTAGTATTTTCCAGACACACAATAACTTGCACTAAAATACCATTCTCTCGCCTTGAAATTTCTAATTATTGTTGCGACCCACACCATTACGCATCTCCTTGCTTTCTCCATCTTTCATGCCATTTAAGTGGTGAGATTTTCAATTATCTACGCAGGATGGACAAAGATACCTTTAAGGAAAGGGGCATAATATGCAACTCAATTTCTCTAAAAGCCAGGAGAGATCATTTTTAGTCAGAACAAACACACTTTGTCTTTCATCTTTTTTTTTTTTTTTTTGCAAATAAAGAGTAAAACAGGCTATTTAAAACATCCATTTAAATGCAAATTTTGATATCCCAGGAGGAAAATGTTAATCATTTAAATAGACAGGATTATCGCCTACCCACTTTTTCTCCTCTCCCAAGTTTTAGAAAATATAGCCAGATCCCACACAAGTTAAGCCAGTCGGTAGTACTTAGATCTCAAGAACTCCTGTTGGCCAAAAGAGCTAGAGCAGGAGTGACTCCTTTTGATAAGCGTATCAAGAATCCTATAAACCAGGTTGGGGCTAAGGTGATATATGTATTTCTGTCTAATCATCACGACTGTCTCAGAAGAGGGAACGATCATCATTTATAGACAAGGAAACTGAAGCTTACACGGGTAAACTGAGGCTCCGGTAGTTTGCCTAATGGGTGAGTGACCCAGGTAGGTGTGTAGACATCCAGTGTTCCCTTTCCACTGTGCCCCAGGGACCCGCAGTGCAAACTCACCCAGCATCCCCATGCCGAGCATGAACGCATCCATGGTGTAAGGCAGCCCCCGGGCCCGGCCTCTTGTCCCAGGTGGGAACATGACTTCCTTCGGCTGAGCTTTCTTGCATTCTACCTGTTAAACAGAAAGGCGAACAAATGAGATGCAAATGAATTCCACGTAAATGTCAAATGAGAACTGATCCGGTTACGAGCTGAGTTATTTTTAGCCTTGCTCCTTACTCACTGTAAAAATAGCCGTGCCGAGTAAATGGCCTGCAAAATAAATATTTAAGAAAACACACCACTTGTGCAAATCCTGCTTTGGAAAAACCTACAAGGATGAAATTAGGTTCTGGAAGGGCAGCAAGGACGCAAGCTAAAGATACACACACAGGCTGGAGCTCAGACAGAAGCCTGTGCAGAAAGCATGACAGTTAAGGAGGCAGGCGACAGCTGATGGATGTGCCGGCGAATAACAACAACGATAGCAATAATCATCATCCCTCATGATTGATTGGCCCTTTATACAAATTCCTTCAGGCTAGGGACTCCTCATGTCACACCATGGGATTCTCTCTCTTCAAAACAGGCCACTCAGTCTTCACTCCATCTCACAGATGAGAACACTGAGCATCAGAAGGCTTGGGTAGCAAGCCCAAAGCCCGATCTCTGAAGTTTCTAACTTAACAACGCTGCTAGTTCCATAAAACCCAAGCCACACACTCTGGAGAGAAGCTATAAGGTTAAACACTGATTCTGTTCATCTGCTGGGATACTGGTAACTCATTTTACACTTGCATCTTCAAGAGATTGCTAATCTCAGCAGCGTGCGGTGGCACATGCCTGTAGTCCCAGCATTCTAGGACTGCAAGTTCAAGCCAGCCTTGGCAATTCAGTGAGACCTTGTGTCAAAATGAGAGAGAGAGAGAAAGAGAGAGAGAAGGAGGCTTGGGATGTAACTCAGTGAGAAGACCCTGGGTTCCATTTCCAGTGCTGAAAAAAACAAAAAATCCTGCTAATCTTTCCTGTTTTATCTTCAGTGTCTAAAATTTTAGTCGTATTCCTCTTGTGCACCTAGAGGTTACTCAATTAACCTTAACTATACAAAGCACAAACTTCGGGAAATATTGTTCCGACCTGCTGAAGTTCTTACACTGTTTTTAGTAGAGCACCTTAGGTCCTTGCTCAATGCTTACTTGTTTTTACTTTAAGACAAATTGAACGAGCGGTATCAGCTGGTAATCAGTCCCACTCTGATGAAAATGGGCTGTGGCAGGGTATGGCAGGGATGCTTGTGGCAGAAAGAAGAATCAAATTCCTTATGTGACAAGGAGTCAGAGGACATATGGTCCATGAAGGAAGTTCCACTCAGCTCAACAGCTGCCGAGGGGTCCCTGTGGCAGGGAAGGTTCGCCTGAGATACTAAGCGCCAGCTAAGCGGTGTACACTGTTTGAAAGGGGCTTTATGTGGATTATCCACTTTGATGTATCCCAAATACATCAATTAAAAATATTTTAGTGATTAAGGGGACACTTTATCCAAAAAGTAACTCTCTTTCTTCAAAGAAAACCAGGTAACAGGCATTACTTCATTTTTATTTTTGAGACAGGGTCTCACTATGTAGTTCAAGTTATCCTTGAACTTGCTATGTGGCCCGGGCTGGCCCCAAACTCATGGCAACACTGCTTGTCTCAGGCTTCCGAGTGCTGGGATTACAGGCACGCATTACCATGAATAAGTATTACTCTTGCTCTTTAAAGAATGCCTTAAAAAACAGACAAAATGGTTTTTATTCCTGACTGGCATGCTTACTATAAAAATTTTTATAGATTTCTGCAAAGAGAAATGGGCAGAAGACATGAACAGGTAAATCACAAATGTCTAATAAGCATATACCTCCCAAATATGACACACAAAGTTTTTCAGATTGGCAGTGATGAAAGGATTGCGTGATGTCTGGATTCCTGCAGGGGAGGAAGGGAGGAAATTGCACACACTTTTTTCTGGAGAACAACTTGACAATCTATCAAAAGCCATAAATGTCCATCCTAATAGGAATTTATACTGCAAGACCTACGGATAACGCTAGTTACCAGAAGTAATAATTGAAAACAAAACAAAACAAACCAACAGGCATCCTCTAAAAGTCCAAGAACAGGAAATGGGTTAAAGTAGTTTGGTGCAGCCACAATGACTGAATGCTAGACAGCCACAGAAAAGCACCCTAATGATAACAGGCACTAGGTCTGGGAACCATGACAGATGGTCACCTAACTGCAAGAGGCAAAAAACCAAATTACACTGACTTTGTAGAAACTAAACAAGTGTATATAGCATAGAAAGAGAAAAACACTAAAAAGCCATAACCCAGTTTTCTTAAGAGTAGCTTTTAAAAAAATTCCATCAAGAATGATATGTTTATCTTCTAAACTTTCTGCTAGGAATAGACAACATATCTTTATAAGACAATGCAATAGGCTGTCACCAATAGGGCTATTAGGGTATTATTGTTGCAAGTAGCAGGGAAAGGTGATTAAAAAGGAATAAATTCATCCAAATTGGGTCTTTTAGATTTCTCTCATAAGCCTAGGGGTGGCTGGCTCCTCGACTCCAGGCCCCCAGGGAACTCTGAGAGAAGCAGCTGAGAAATTTCATTTGCATGAACCTGCTCCAGCAGGGGACGATGGGCGTGCCCAGCACAGGCAGATGGATAATTACCTAAGTGACACCAGGATGGGGAATAATGCTGCTAACCAGCTCACTTCCTAATAGCCCTATCGGTGACAATCTAGTGTATTGTCTTATGAAAACCTGCTGCCGGTTCCTAGGCAACATGATCAACGAAAATTTCAGGTTTATACAATTTTCATTTAGGGGACATAAAGGTTAACTGACTGTAATGGGGGTATTTTAAACAAACCCACCTACTCTTCCTCTCATGGAACAATGCTGGCAGCTCGGTTTAAGCCTGCTCTGTCTGTGCTGGCAGCGTTTTGGCAGCACCAACGAAGAGAGTTCTGTCAACCACCTGCTGTGTCAACGGTGAGTGCTCCCTAAGGCCAGGGGCTGTGGCATACGCATTCTCTGGGGGACCCCAGCCTGTCCTGGGCATTTGAGCGACAGGGAGAGGCAGTGGCACAGCAGGGAGCCTGGCCTGTCCTAGCCTGTGCTGAAGGTTTCTTGAAAGATTTCTTGGACCAGAAGGCCTGCCCACACAGCCCCCCTGCTCCTGGAGACTCGGGCTACTTAATTCAACAACGCGAAGGAACTGGATGTGCCTGGCAAGCGTTAAGCTTTGGGGGACACTATGATAAACAGGGCGCATCTCTACCTCTGAGAGCGCTCATTCCTGTGGAGAAAGAACCAGCTCCTTCTATCTTGTTCTCCAAAGATTAATACACATAGGCACACCACAAATCACTGCTTGCCACTTCTGGGTTTGTCACTTGTGTAGTCCCCGGGGTTAGAGCACATTTGGGTCATCCTTCTCTGGGGCTCTGGGCAAGCCAGAGAGCTTGGCATGATAACGTGGGGTAGAGAGGGTGAATGGTCTACCTCCATGGATTTAGTCATCTGGCCACGTACCATGTTCCAAATTCCAACTGCTGCACAACAAGCCACCCCTAAACTTGGTGGCTTCAAGCAACTCTTGATTGTTCTTCCTCATGGTGCATGAGCCAAATGGGCTCAGGTGGTCTCTCGCCTGCGGTCACATGGAGGCTGGGGCTGGAGCCAGACTGAGCTGGAAGTTCACCGCTGCTGCTGGGCGTCTGTTTACCTCACAGCAGGGTGGCTGAGTTCCAAAACGGATGTCGTTTCAAGTGACTCAGGCAGAGACTGTAAGACTTCTCCTAATGTAGCCTGGGGACTCCCACATGCTACCTCCACCACATTCTACCTCCACCACATTCTACAGTCCCAAGGAGCCATCCTAGATCTGATGTCACAGCCCTGCACACAAGGGCTCAAATCCCAGGAGGCTGAGACCACATGGCATCAGTGAAGGGTGGCGAGCAGACAGCGCAGGGAGGCACTGCTTGAACCTGGTGTCTGGCTGGCTGGGTTCTTAGGGGCAGTGGGCACTGAGGGCTGCTCTCTTCCTGGGGCAGAGGGCAGGGCGCAGGAGCTCCTTTCCCACTGCGGCCCCTCCTCACGGCCATTAGACACAAAGCTTGAGGTGGTTGTCAGGGTTGACAGGGCTCTTGCTCTAGCTGCTCTCACCATACACTCACAGGAAAAGTGTTCCTAAGGGACTTTCCACAGGGCAGTCATCGGGGCAGGGACATCCCCGGGTCAAGCCGTGAGTCTCCACCATCAACCGCTCCTCACAACACCCACCACTGCCACTGCTTCCAATGGTTACTGAAGACAGACGTCTGCTCAGGGCAAGAAATGAGCAGGACATTCCGTGTGGACTGGTGCTGTGAGAGGCTCAGAGGCCACTGTGACCAGCTGCTCACACCCGAAACACAAGGCCCAGCTAGCAAAGCCACAGAACCACCCCATGCCAGGGGCCAAATGCCACGGATATGCCAATTGCCGCAGTGTAGCTGGAATGTCTTAAAATTTCATTCTCTAAATATGCTGCTTTCCTTGGCACTGGGCTGGGAGGAAAGGGTGTGCTTTCCTGTACTCCTCACGGCGATGGCTTTGGAATAGGGATGGAATGGAAGCCCCTCTCACCCAGGACAGCCAGGGCAGCAGCATGCGCCTGAGAGGACACACCCAAAGCCGGATGCAAGCTCAAATGCAGGGTCACTACGCCCTTGTGCAAACTGCTGTTGTGGAGTGGGGGTGGACTCTTCCTATCAGCATCCAAAGCAATTCAAGGAAGTTTGTTATTTCTCTTTTAGAAATAATTTTAAACATACAGAAAATCTGCAAAGATAACCTACCTGTGTACCCTTTACACGGATTCATTCACTGCTACTATTTTATTATTTTGCCTTGTCATTTGCACATCTGTCTGTATCTATAGGTGTATATATTTCCCTCATGTGAGAGTAAGTTGCAGGGTTTGCATTTCCTAAACATGAGGACATTTTCTTATGAAACCACAGCAATTATCAATTTCAGGGCACTTAACGCTGATACAATTCTTTACCTACCTTGCACATTCCTACTGTAGCCACGAGTCAATATTGTCCTTTCAAGTTATATATGTATCCATTTTTTTAGCACAGGAAAGTGAGACTCAGACTTCAGAGACCAAGGCTGCAGTGAAGACCTAAACCATGAGTGGCAGGGCTGGGATTTGAACCCAGGTCTGTTAAGACAAGGTCCACACGAGGGGAGCATGCCCTGTACCACACCCTGTCCCTGGCACCTGGCACTGACTTTTGGCGAAGATGCTGGGGCTTTGAGGGGGACGGCTTCTTGGCAGCCACTCTGAGTGGCCCCTCCTGTCCAAGAAACCTGAAGCCTCAGCAGGGGTAAGCTCATTTTGCTGGTGTCTTTGGGTTCTTGTGACAGTCTGAGAAAGAGGCCACGTTCTGAGAAGTGAAAAGGCTTTTGTTTCCCTTGGTCTCTACAGAGTCAGCAACAGTCAGCACACAGTCCCAGGGCCCAGAGGGAACCCAAGCTGTCCTTGTAGCCATGATGGACCCCCCAGAATAAGGAGGCTCTGTCCAGCCTGAAGAGGCCAGTGTGCATGGCTTCATTCCTCACTGCTGACAGGTTGTGTTAGAAGTGATTCCAGGGAGACAGGATAAAACTCCCCAGTGTAGACACTGGCCTTGACTGTCTGGCTGTCTGGCTGGTAGGAAGGAGAGGGAGCAGAGGGCCGGGGGCGGGGGATATCCTGTCCTTCCAGGGAACTTCCTAATGGACCTGAGAGGCCTGACCCGGTCTTGCCTGTGGCCTCCTCCCTGGTCCAGCTGCAGCTCCTGCCCAGCTAGCTCTGGTGGATTCCAGGCAAACACTGCTTCTCTGAAGGCCCAAACCAACTACCTCCTCTGGCCAGGAGCTCCTGAGTGCCAACCAGGGAGCCAATGAAGGGAAAGGGAGATGACATGAAAGCGCAAAGACTCAGGGTCTTGCCTTGAACCAAGTCAAACTCTCCATGGACAAGTGTGAGAGCCCCGCTAGCAGAGGACCCTCACCCCAAGCCTGCCTTCCTCCTGGGCAGGGCCCTGTGGCCTGTCTCTGCAGATTCTAGGTCTTTCTGGGACCCCACACAGATCACAAGACCCTCTGTGGGGCTCTTGTGGGTTTGTCACCAGGATTTGGAGGAGACTTGACCTAAGGAGCTAGCAGAGCAGGGAAGATCAGGCAGGTCTGGCTTTGTGCAGCCCAGCAAGTACCACACAGCAGGTCCTGGTGCAGAACATGCTACAGAGAGATAGATGAGGCCTCCCTCATTTGATGCTGGAGTTCCAAGACGGCAAGAGCAGGGCATTGACCAACACTGGTCCTTCTGAGTGCAGAAAGAGATGTATGGAGTGACTAGGTAGGGGGCAGAATGTTTAAGTCCCTGGAGAGGAAAAGGAGAGGCAGGGGGACCTAGGGAGGGCAGGCAGGCCTTCCTCTGCCCTGCATGCAAAATTCCCAATTGATATGGCCCTGGGGCCACCTCTTCTCAGTCCTCACATCTCTTCCAGGGTCTGGATTATACAGAGCTGCTCTTCTCACTCAGGACCAGGGGAAGGATGAATTCACAGCCAGCTGAGTATAGGCCAAGGAAGGGCAAGGTCTTGAATTATGTCATTGGGTGGGGTGGAAGACTGCAATCTTGGCCCAGGAAACACTGGCAGTAGCACTTCATACCTTTCCCTCATGGTGAAGTCTCTCTGCAAACCCAGCTGTACTTCCCAGGTGGTCACTGCTGCTACTGGAGGAAAGCGGAAGAAAGTTCTGCACCTGTTTCCTCTATCCTCTCTCTTCCAGGTGTCACAAGAAGGCTCTGTCCTTGTGAACAAGGACCAGCACGTGGCCAGGCACAGAAAACCTGCCTGTATCTGACACCCTGTCTTGTTTGACTGCAAAGAGGCTTCCACAGAAGCCCGTGGAGGACCCACACACCTGTGGAGGAAGAGTGACTCTGCAGATCGCGGTGGACCTGCCAGCCCAGGGGGTGAGGGTGGCCAGCAAGAACACCTGTCTTCAGGGGATAAGTGCCTTACACACAGCTTGGACCCAGTGGGGAGAAGCACTGAGCCCTGTGGGAAATCAAGGGTATCTTGACTCATGATTATTCTGGGGAAGAAGGGGCCCTGCATTTACTAAGCACTACCCACACGCTAGCCAGTTGTGGCATCCCCGTGCACATGTGCATATGTACGTGTGCATCACGTGTAAGATGTACATACATGATATGCAAGACACTTTCTCAGATTATGCAATACATATCCATGATGGACATCAGACACGATGCACAGCACACAGGGGTCCTCAGAGTGTCCACTGCTCTCAATTCCCTCACTGAATTGAGGCCCCATTTCCTCGGAGGTGGTCTTATTAGCCCCCAACTGACAACTGAGGCTCTGAGGAACGACCTGCCTTTGGTCATAGAGCACAACCAAGATTCAACCGTACGCAGGTCCCCAGCTTCAAAACCCCCACTCCCTCCTCCCTGTCCCCAACCCTCCAGGCCCAACTTGATGCTATTGCTTCCCCAAAGTCATTCCTGACTCTTGCTTCCAGAATTAATTTCCTCATCACTTAGAGAATTAATTTCATCCACTGTTTCCTCTGCTCAGTGTTTTATTAAAATCAGTGATGGCACAGTGAAGTAGGTCATAAACCAATAATATTAAGCACCTACTATTTACCAGGCAGAGCAGGGTGTGGGCTTGTGCTTTTCCCTCAGAGGTGCGAAGAGTCTGGGCTGTGGGTGGAGAGGAGCTGGTCCCCAACACTGCCTGAGATATGCACCCCAGTAACTGCAGCCCTTCCACCCTGATGGGAGGGCAGGTGGGGGCCCTGTCTGTCATTCAGCAGCGTTGCCTAGTGACTAAGGCTCCTGGCTTCCACCCTCTGCTTTCCCTGCTGCTCCAGGCACCGAGGGTGGCTGACTTAGCCCTGCACTCAGCGTCCTCATCTGTGACATCCCCATCCCGTGAGCTGTCGGCTGGGAGCTGATCCCACACAATGCTGCCCTGCAGAGTGGGTGAGTCACACCTTCCCCTGTGCCACACGGAGCCTCGGCGAGTTTCAGGAAGGGGACAAGGCTAGTTCACACTCGTGCAGGAGGGACAAGGTAGAGAGCGAACAGCTCTCTTCCTTGGGTTCAGCCTCTCTCCTAGGGTTCAGCCATGTCCTTAACCTCCCCCATACGCCGCCTGCCGGCTAGGCAGGGCCCATGTCCAGGCAGACATCAGCAAGGTGTGCAGAGGCACTGTTTGGGGAAAAAGCTGATGGCAGCAACTGCAGCTGTTGCTTGTATTTCTGGGCACCTTCAAGGGCATCTCAAAATGAGAAGTGACTTGAGCCTCTAGGAGGTGCCCAGATCCTGCTGGAAGGCAGTGGGTGCCTCCCCTAGCCCACAGTGGCCTTTGCCAGCGACTCTGCAACTGGCCTCATTTGTCATTTAAAATACAGAAGAGTGTGGCTTGAGTATCAGCTGGGGCAGAGCAGATGTAAGACACTGTGGAAGGAAGGGCCTAGACTTCTGGCCCTGAGGAAGGGGCAGAAGGGAAAGGGCCCCCTCCCAGCGCTCCCCTCTCAGGCCAGAGGCTGCGGGCACAGGGCTCCCTGCCCCATCCCTCCCTGAACGACTCGGCCAGAGGACGAATGAAGGGCAAGCAGGCCAGAACCCATGCAGCTGGGAGGCCACCTCCCTGCAGGCCAAATTACTTCTGCCTAAAGAGCAACGTACATTTACCGCGGCACCCTGCCTCCGCCTCACTTCTGCCCAGCCTCCCCCAACACAGATCACTCTGCGCTCATTAACACAAGCCGTACACAAACTGCACGTGCACACGTGCGTGTGTGATGTGTGGGCGCAGGATCCCGCCCTCTCCCACGTAAACATGGGATTCATTTATTAAATGCCTCTCTGGCATTTCTTTTTTTGCCTTCATCCGGCTTGTTTAATATTGCATTTGACATTCTCATTTTATAAATGGCAACAGAAACAGAATGGGTGGCTAAAATTAGCTTACGAGTGAGAACGATGCTACAAATAGGACTGTGAACACACAGCCCGCTCGCTCCACCCACATCACCCACCCCCTGCCACTGCCACTTTGGGGCAGTTCCTGACTGAGCAGTCAGTCGTGGGGGCTGAGGCAGAGCGGGGGAGGCAGGGCCTGCGAGCCAGTCCCTGGGTGCCTTGTTGGGACCCGGAGCCCAGATGTCCACACCCAGGCATGGGCTTGGCCCAGCACAGGGGTCCTCTCTGGGTCTTGTCTCCCTGTCCTGAGCCCTGTTTTCAGGATCAGTTTCCCAGATGTGCTCTAAGTGGAAGGGGGCAGGGCTGAGACTGTGCCAGGCTTTGCTCTTGGAAGTGGGTTCTCTGGAACCTCCCCGAAAGATGATTCAGCTGAAAGATCTTCCTCTCCTAGGACTCCTTTACACTGCTCCACCCTGCGGAGGAGACTCGGACCTGGTCCTGCCTGCCCGTGCCCTGCATTTCACTCACCTGGCCTGGACCCCTTTCCTGGAGCAGTCCATATTTGCTCCATCAAAGCAATTTTAAGAATGATGACACTGATATGAAAGGAACATAACACTTACCAAACATGCTATGGCCTGGCTCTGTTCCCAGTCCTGCCCAAATCCAAAGTCACAGCACTGTCTGAAGCAGGGACCCCCATGCCCCTTCTTACAGGAGGGGCGGCCAGGGAGCCCAAGCACAGAAATTAATTCGGTGAGGTTACAAAGCCAGTTTTAAATGGCAGCGAGGGTTTGTGCCATGTCTGCCAGGAAGGCCGTCAGGTTGAGAGCACTTCCTCTGACCTTTGCTTCACTCTGCTCAGTGCTTGGAGGTTCCTTCTTTTTTTTTGAGACAGGGTCTTGCTATGTAACCCACAGTGTCCTCGAACTGCCCCCCCCAGCGATCCTCCTGTCTCAGCCTCCTGAGTTCTAGGATTACAGTTACGTGCCACCATTCCTGGCTGCCCTGATGCTTTCTGCAGGCTGCTACCGTAACCCATGTCTATATGGAATATCCCACTCTTCTCTGCTCCTAATAAAGCATTCTATAGTGAGGCTGGCTAATACCTTGGCCCCTGGAACAAGCAGCACCACACACCACTTTGCTCCAAGCCAGACTAGTTTAGGGCCAGCAGTTGCAAACTAAGGCTAGCAGGCCAAAGGCATCAGGGCCTGTTTCTGTAAACAAGGCAAGCCACGCCCACTCATTTACATATTGTTTGTGGCTGTGTTTAGCTACAATGACAGAGCTGAATAGCTGTGATAGAGAATGCAAGGCCTTCAAAGCTTTAAATATTTACTGTCTGGTCCTGCACAGAAACTTTGTTGGCCCCTGACTTAGGCCACAGGGAGGTCACTTGCTGTCACCACCACTGAACCTGCCAGCCTTCAGATTAGCCAGCCTTCTAGCTTACACACAGACAATAGACCAGGCTGGGCTCCAAGCAGCAAAAGGCAGCTGTCCTCATGCTTCCTGCTTTGCACAAAAAGAAGGGAGAGGGTACAGACAGGAGAGGAGTTTGCTGGTGGTCTTGAGACCTGGGGTTCAGACTCAGGTTCCAAAGCTCTTGGTGTCCCTGTAAGAGCCAGCAGGTCTCAGTCTGAGGATGAAGACATGAGCTTGTCACCCAGGAGGAGACAGTCCTTCATGTGTGGGCCTCATGTGCTTTCTATGATGTTCAGAGGACAGGCATGCTGGCACTAAGAGGATCCCGGGCACTGGGACCCTGCTCGGGGGCAGCCAGTTTCTCTCTGTCCACAAAGGAAGGGAGAAACGATGCTGAAAGCACTAAACCAACCTGGGGCTCCAGTGCCATGCCCAGCTCCACATTCCCGGCCCTCATGTGCCTTCCTTCTGACACCAGGTGAACAATTCATGGCCCACAGCTCCCATGTTATCCATCTTTAGCAGTGATCCTCGCCTGGTGCTTCTCCGACTTTAATGTGCACACAAATCACGGGGGTTTGTCAGCACGCAGCTCCCAACACGGGGGTCCGAGTGAGCTCTGAGACTGTGTTCCTGACCAGCTCCCAGGGGCTGCCGAGCTGCTGCTGGGACGTGCCTATACACTAACCACCAGGGTCCAGGCCTCCTTTTGCTTCAAGATGACAGGCAACCAAACTAGCTGTACCCACAAGTTGCTTAAAGGAATCCCATAGGAGTCCTTGTATAAAGCAAATAAAAGTTCTTCCTTCTATTCATCAACTACAGAAATCCAGATTTTCCAAATATTAGGTTTGGCTATATTGGCAGCAGGAAACAGTGGGAAGAACATAGGGTCTAGAGCCGAGGTGGCACAGGTCCAAGTATCAGCTCTCCCCTGGGAAGTCCCTCGGCTCTGAACTCTAGTGGTCCCTCTGTGAAAGGGACGGGACCCCTCCTCAGGATGCCAGCTAGGAGGATGTGGCTGTTTGCAAAGCATCTGCAAACACCAATTCCTTTCTGCTAAAAAAGGATGAGAAAAGCTCTACCCAGCGACCCTTCAAACTGTACCCCAAGTTCTTGCCCAAGAAGGATGGCATCACTTTCCCAACATCACTTTGAGGTGGGGCCAAGCCGGGCCTCTGAGGAAACCTGGGGCTGGTGCTTTGTGAAGTCCCACTTCCCTCCCCGCAGCCGCCTGGCTCATCGCAGGGGCTGCTTGGAGGTTGGGCTCTGGCGACTAATCAAGCGAGTGTTCCTGCTGCTCAGGGGTGCTGCTTCAATCAGGGGGTTGCAGCGGGAGGCGTCATTAGCTGTGCCCGTGCTGGGGCTCATACAGTGGCCAGGAGGAGCCCCTCTTTGGAGGGGCACGAGGCAGCTGCCTGTGTGCATTTGTGTGTTTACTGATAAAGAGCCACATTTACATTTTACTCTGGCTGGGGCTGAGCCTCAGTTCTTCCAGGTTGGTCCCTGAGCTCTGGTGGCAGTCAACACCCCAGCCATGTCCCTTGCTCATCTACCTTTGGGACAGTGAAGGAAGAGGCTTGGCGACCTGTGGCTGGCTGAATCCTAAACCCGAACTTGGTCCTTCTCCCTAGCCAGACCAATATGGCCCCTTATGGGCTGTCTCCTCTGCCCTTCTCCTAGGAGACCAAGAAGTCACAGGAGACTACAATATAATTGCGAAGGAAAGGACACTCAGTAGCTATAGTCCAGCCAACTGACCTCTGAATCCCTCTTAGCCCAGAGAGGAAGGACAGCCTTGTGCATACAAACATGAACTCTGCGGCACAGCTTTTTGGACATGAATTCTGGGGTTGCCACTTGCTGTGTGACTTGAACAAACTGCTTAATCTCTCTCTGCCTCTGCCTTGTCTTGCCTATTCGTAAAATGGGGATAAGGATTAGCACCTACACCAAAGTGAGCATGAGAATTACATTAGATAAATCAAGTGTTTAGCAGAGTATGTCCTTTGTACCTAAAAACGTTAGCTTTTAGTGTGGGGTCTCTTTGGCCAGCCCCCTGCCCTGTCTTGGGTATGACCTCTGTAAGATAAGGCCTTGCACAGGGAGTGAGAGGTAGGGATTTCTGTGACCCCCAAGACTGCTATCTTAGATCTTTGCAGGCAGGAGCGCTCAGGCCCATTCTGGATGTCTGCATGGTGAGGAATGCTGCAAACCTCTGTGGCTTCAAGCCAGCTCATTCATTCCTCATCTGGGGCTGAATCTCTACATCTTGACTGCCTCTGGGTCATTGAGGGGTTTACCCTCCCACTTCACACTTAGACGCCTGATTGCATAGTTCACCTCAAGATCTATGCTTCTTCACTATCTGGGTAGCCCTGGGTCAGATCCAGGGCCTCAGTTTACCCACTGGAAGAGTGAGGGGGATAAAGTCCTTCCCTACCACTGGTTTCTCAGGCTTGTTTCTGAGCCTACTGGTAGTGAAAGACTGCACATTTGTACTCAAGGTGGCACACAAAGCTATCTCTTGCCCTTGCTGGGCCTTTCCTGAAGAAACATTAAGTCCAGACAGGACAGAAGGGCACCTGCCTGTGGTCTCTGCTGCCTCCTCTATTCCCCCTGCCTGGCAGCCTTCAGCAGAGCCTGTCCTGCCTAGGATAAACAGGGCATCCAGGTACCGCAGTGAGGTTTAAGTCCTCTGTCTCACTGGTTTTAAAAATAGCAAGCAGTGACCTACCAAGACGAAGTACCACCTAGAAGGCAATGGCATTTGGGGGTCAGACACAGCCTATGATGGAAACTGTGTTATTCCTGCACACTTTTTTCCCCTGAACCATTTTAATCCCTGTGCTGGTGCCTCCAGTATGCAAAGAAATAGTATTTTCATTTCAGATGCATATGATGGCTAGGAACAATATGAACAATATTATTTTAGTGCCCTGGGAAAAAATTAGCAAGTCAAATATTGAATCAGGCCTGTAGCACCACATGCTAAGCAGATTGCTTTGATCTTATCCACACTAAAAGCTCTATTATTGAATTTAAAGTTGGTGAACACATATCAGACCAATATAGAATGCATATCTGAAAACATGTTTCAGAAGCAAGGAATGTTTTGACAAAAGAGAGAAAATATCAAAGTGACAGCTGCAACTGAAACACCCATCTGCCCTCCCTCTTCTCTTGGGGCTGGTGACTTTGGGGGCCAACCAAAATGTTTGTGCTCCAGAGGACTTGTTGATGGCTCCAGAAACACCTGCTGAGCTCCATTTCTCTGGAACCAACAAAGAAGGGATTTCTCACCCCCTACTCAATTTAAAGAAAGGAGTGTCAGATGACTGGCAAGCAGATGCGTGTTGCACATGGCATGGCGCCCTCTGGTGGCCACTTCTCCAGGTAGCCTCTCTGGTGCCCCAGAATTCCAATAATCCAACCTCTCTTCTCCTGAGGCTGCAGGGGAAGGCAGAGGAGCTTCATTAAAAGCCAAAGAGAGGGAAGCAAGCACTTGATCACGAGGGTTGAAAATATCTAATTGACTGCGGGGGCCAACAGGACCCAAAGAAAAACAGTCTGGTAGATTTCCTGTCTAGGACATCCCCTCTTCGAAAAGCCAAAATCAAAAGCATGCCCTAAATCCAGGGGTCAGCAAACTACAAGTCACAGATCACAATTGGCCTCCACCCCAGGCTTTTTGGTGTAAGGTCCAAGAGGTAAAAATGGTCTTTATATTGTTAAATGGTTAAGAAATATCTATATATTTTGTGGTCTGGAGGTGTGGTTCAGTGGAGGACTTGCCTAGCAGGTACAGGGCCCTGTAAAAAAATTACAAAAATCTGTGACATGAAATTAATGTGAAATCCAACTGTTAGTGTCCACAAACAAAGCTTTGGGGAAACACAGCCCTGCTCATTCCGTATGCATGGTGTATGGATATTCTGGTGCCACAATGCAAGTAGCCAAGACTATTGCATGGCTCTCCACGCTGAAAATACCTACCAGTTGGCACTTTGCAGAAAGAGCGTGTTCACCCCCATTGTAAACAACAGTCTCCACGCCCACCCCTGCCGCTGCCCACGGGCATGCATGGCGTGGGCAGCAGCAGTCTGCAAAACAGGGGTGTGCACACTGGGCTGGGGGTCCCCCTTCAGTGCAGGCCCTCCAGACTTACCATTTTATTATTGATTTCATGGAAATGAATCTCACAGACTTTCTCCACAACATCTTCATTCTCAAAAGTGACAAAGCCAAACCCTAAAGGAAGAAGGGAAAGAGAAAACAGAGAGAGGAGGGGTGAGTTTGGCTCTGGCAGCCCGTCTGGTAGTCTCTCACAGCCTGCATATGGGACAGGCTCCTGATCTGGAGGTAGGAGGCCAGATCTCCAGGAGGGCTTTGAGGTTGAGGCAATAGTTCTAATTTGTACCCTACACCCTTCCCGACAGTGAGGAAAAGTTAATGATTTCACCCACAAGCAGCAGGCACTGCGTGGTTTACATGTGCCCTGAAGCAAATGAGAAATTTACTTGTCTGTTATTTACAAGGGTCAGAGCTTGGCGGCTCTGTGCATAGAAGCAGGCGGGTGGGTTGACGGGAGGCTCTTGGATCACTGCAGGGCCATGCTGGTCCCTTCCGCGAGCTGGAATGGCCAGCCCTCGGTTGGCCTCCAGATGGAGGCGGTTATTTGTCCTTTCTTCCTGAATTACTTCCTCTAATACCTCATCAGGACATCCTGAGGCCTGGAAGAAACTATTAAAAGTTGCAGGCCTCTGTTCTGCACAGGCATCCTTTTTCTACCGCCGCTTCAAAAGCGCTGTGGATTTGGAGCAGTTTAAGACTGTTTGATGCATGCTGTCAGCCCGTCAGCTACCCACTGTATTTACTCGGCTGGAGACCAGCTTTGCCAGACAAGCTGCACTGAAGAATTTTGGCAGGCAACAGCGGCTCAGCATCCAGAGTGCCTCTCTCCACCCTCCTGCCCCTTCCTTTCTTCTCTTCCCACCCCTGACGGTGTTTCCAGCATGCGGCCCCATCTGTGAGTCCACTCAGTAAGCACTGTGGTACCATGTGGACCCACACTGCAGCTGCCGTGTTTAAGGACACTGGCAGACACTCTGATGAGCAGAAGCCCTGGGTTCCCATTTTGACCACGCACCTTATTTGTGTATCACTATCTCTGTAGGTGACCCCATCCCCTTTGCATCTCCCACTCTGCATCTGCAAATTAAGGTGGTGCCACTACACACTGAATCCCGTACCTCAGATCACAGCCTAGCAAGGTGCTCTGCTGTGGACTGAAGTCTTGTGACAGTCCCTCCCCTCATTCATATGTTGAACTCCTAACTCCCAACATGATGGTATTAGAAGATGAGGCCTGTGAGGGAGGATTTCATCATGAGGGTGGAGTCTCGCAAACAGGATTAGTGCCTTTATAAATAGCCATGAGAGCTTGCTTTCTCTCTTTCTTGCCAAGTGAGGTCACAATGAGAAGGCGGCCAACTGTAAGCCAGGAAGTGAGACCACCAAGCACCTTGATCTTGGACCGCTAGCCTCCAGGATTATATGAAACATGTTTGTAAGCCACAGTACTTGTTATAGCGGCCTCACTTAACTAGAACACACTCTTCTGTAAAGACATGAAACTTGCGAAATACAAAGCTCAAATGGGAAGACAGAAGGCAGAATGGTTATTCTTGTATTATGACAATTAATGTTTCCCATCAATGAGAAAACTACAGACGCTTCCTTTTTAATCTTCTGTGTCAACTTTGGGTCCCCAGCAAGCCGAGGTACAGAAGAAACCTCCCAAGTCCCTTCTGGGTCATATATCTAACCCTACCTTCTAAAGAATACTGGGGAACACAGAGTTGATGCATGGAGCTCTTACATTATAGCTCCTGCTGGCTCTAAGAGCTTCTCCGGGAACAGAAGGCCATTCCTTGCTCCCAACTTCCAGTGAACCAGAAGGCTAAGACCATCATAGAAATGCAACCAAGATCTTTACTATATATCATGTGTTACCACACACCAAACATGGGACCAGTGTTCCCAGTACATCCAGCTGAGCACGCTGCAGACATGTAAGGCGGATGTCATCCACATCATAAGAAAGACACAAGTCTTTGCTGCAGAGTCTCCAAATCTGCATGCTTCTCTCAGTGACACCTAGTAAAAGCTGGATCCTCAGTTACCTCTGTGGTCTGAAGCAGGCATCAGACAAGAGGATGTTTGAAATGAAGCCCCAGGCTTCCATCTCCACTCCTAACAAGGTCCCTGGAGAAAAAGGTTCAGTGTTGCTCAGCTTCCTGGCTCCTTGGCCCCTGATCCTGTTTGTTACTGTAAAGCATCTCCCTTGGAGCTTTGGGGTGTCTGTTCCCCTTACTTCTTCAAGCACCTTTGGCTTGTCAAGAATATTCAGCTCACCCTCGTGGAGTCTGTTTCAGGAAGCCAGGTTGGGAGAAGCCTTTTAAAACCAGCCGGTGGTAGGCAGAGCCCCCCTCCCACTAGCACACAGTGGGGACCTGCATCTCTGGTTAACCCCTTTCTTCCTGTCCATCTGCCTAGAGCCCATATCCTAACTGTCCTTACGGGAAGGGATGAGGACTCAGCACCCATCAAAGACCCACACAGAGGACAGGCAACACTGACTTTAAGCCAGAGCACCCAAACAAGGGTAGGGCTGGTGCCTTCTTCTCCATGGTTCCTGGATGAAGCTGATTCCCCTATCACATGCTATGTGCTGAATGACTGCACACACAGGTTCTGAGCATCATGCTAATCCACTTGAGTCCTTGCTTTGCCTCAAGCCTGACCCAGCCCTTCCTCCTGCATTGACTGGCTCACACTTGTGCCTGACATGGGGGAGGATGTTGAGACCAGCAATTCACTCGCTAAAAGGCTCAAGTCAAAGGATGCCCTATAGAGAGCCTCTCCCCTGGATGGACTTTTCTCCCACCTCATGTCCCTTGCTTTAGGCAGTTGGTCTCATCTGTCTTTGAAGGTCACCCCACTGGTACTGACTCAAACTGAGCCAACTGGCAAATAAAACGAAGCCCAGAACCCCAGTTTTTCAAGGACCTCAATGGTAATTAGGGTGAACGCAGTGGGCGGAATAGCAGTCCTCCAAACACGTATCCACATCCTGAGCCCTGGAGCCGATGAATGTGACCTTATTTGGAAAAAGTTTTCACAAATGTAACTGAGTTAGAGATGAATTATCCTGGATTTAGAGTGACCCTAAGTCCAAGAACAGCTGTCCTCACAAGAAAGGAGCTAGACCTGAGACAGAGAAACAGAGAAGGTGGCCACACACAGTAGAGGCAGGCAGAGAATGGCGTGAGGTGGCCAACAATATGAACAGTTAGAGTCGTCAGATGCTGGAAGAATCAGGTAAGACTGCTGCCTAGAACTTTTGAGGAAGCACATCCCTGACCTTCAGAATTATGAGAAAATCAATATCTGTTCTGTTAAGCCATCAAACTTGTGGGCACTCACAGCAAAAGTTTTAGCTGCCCCCACAGAGATGGGCCACACACTAACTCCTCAGCCAACCTGCTGACTCTTGCTCTGGACAGAAGGCAGGTGTATAAGTCACTCTCCCATCCCTGGGACAAAACAGTAGGTATCTACAACTTAAAGGAGAAGTTTATTTTGGCTCACAGTTTCAGAGAGTTCAGTGCATGGTTGGCTAGCTCAATATATGGTGGAAGAGTGTGACAGAGGAATGTTACCCAACCCTTGGAAGCAGTCAGGAAGCTAAGAAAGAAAGGAAGAGCTGAGATCAAGAAAACAGCACACTCAGTCACCCATGTCTTTCAATCAGGTCCCACATCCTAGCAGCACCTTCAGCTATGAAATCATCAGTAGAGCAATCCATAGGTAAGAGTAGTGCACCCATGATTCAGTCACCTTCCAAAAGCCCCACCTCTGAGACTTTCGGGAGACATTCTATAAACAGCAGGTGAGTGTAGATGAATGAGCAAACCCCTCTCAGGCTATCTAGAAAGAATGCAAAGTCAATGCCAATGAAGGCACTGCTCCATAGACCAGAAGACAGCTTGGTTTGAAGTCGCCTGGTGCAAAGTGCATGTACGTACTTGAACTCGGCACACTGGCCAGGGTAAATCAAATCACCGTGGGGACTCGGGGTTGGGTCTTCTGCCATGAAAGTTGCGTTTCTGCCACCATTCAACTCCTTCCTGGCCCACTTCACAAATCACTGTAAATGCCAACCTCCTTAATGTATATGACCCTCCACAACCTCTATTTCCCACTCTGTGTCACCAAGTCCAGACAGTGGAAGGGCAGGGATCTGAGAGACAGGAATTAAATAAAATGCAGACTGCTACAGGGGAAAGGCTGGGGCAGACCTCCTTGCATCATCTCAGATTCTCACTCTGATATTCCCCCGCTGGTTCCTTCCCTAACCCCACAGGACTCAAAATGCGAGTGTCGCAAAAATGATTTTCCTGATTAGAGGAGATAGCCAAGATTTCAAGGCTATGTACCCTGGATGCATAACAATTCAGGGATGTCAAGACTCATTTGCAGTATTTGAAAGATCCGTATCATTTCACCAATCCCCATCTGTTTAGTCCAAATAGAGAAAACAAACTTGATTATGTCTAAAATATTTATTTATCCCATTTGGGGAAGCAAAGAGGCAATGAAACACTTAATTATCAATAAGTATCATTCCTTAACATATAATCATTTTTATTTCACAGATGCATTATCATTTCTAATGAATTAGTAACTCAGTGGCAAACAACACCCTAAATAAATTAAGCTGAGGAGGAAAGAACAAAAGTAACAGGGCCAGAACTTTAGGGAGGATGGATGGGCCCCTTTTTTGGCATTACAATCTTTTCTGCTTTTGAAATAATTTTTTGTGTGGTGGTGAAATACACACAACATAAAATTTACTATCCTAACCGTTTCTGAATGTCCAACTAATGGCATGGAGGACAGTCACGTGTGTGGCCATTAGCACCATTCATTGATGGAACTTTTTCATCATCCCAAGCTAAAATTCCACAACCATTAACTACTCCCTAATGCTCTTCCCAAGGCCTTGGCTGCCTCTATCTTACTGTGTCTCTATGAACTGGCTTATTCTAAGTACCTCATATTCAGTACAATCATACAGTATTTGTTCTTTGAGGTCTGGCTCCATTCTCTTACCACTGGGTTTTCAAGCTATCATAGTCTTTTTGAACAATTGCTGGATGTACAGTTTCAAAGTGAGTCTTGGCAGGGTTGGAGGCATGAAGTAATAATGACCTATAACCCCACGCCCTTTCCTAAAAGAGAAACAAAAATGGAGTCTCATGAGGACCCATCAGGCTGAGGGACAGCAGCCAAGTAAAAGAACACACAGTTATACTCTCCCACAAGCAAAGGTCAAATAATGAGGTATGTGCCCTTAGGAAGTCCCTTGGTCTCTCTGGGCCTCCCAAAGCAGGCAACCCTTGGGAACTTGGTCCTTCCTGGTGCCCACCAGGGTGAAGACTCTGATCCTAGCTGAGTGTATGTGGGTTCAGGTTCGTGAGGGCTCTTTCATGAGCCTCCATGAATATCCCTGGTTATTCATCATTGCCCTTGGTGCTAGGGTACCATCTGAGGGCCTGAGACTTCCTCTCTAGGTATTTCAGCTTGCTTAAGTCATCATTAAGGGCTGAGAGCAGCCGATGGGGCTGACAACCTGCAGGGTTAGGGTGTCAAAGGATCAAAGCTTGCAAGAACCCCTTCTTAGCCATCATGAGCTGAGTGGCATCTGTCTAGCCTCTCTGAAGGCCCCTAACTTCCTTGCACCACACACTTCTGAGGGCTCCAAGAGGGCAGTGATAAAAGCTAAACCTAAACAGAGGGATTTCAAAATGGACACAAGTAAGGTAGCGCTGACAGGGAGCATTTAAAAACGAAATTTTTGCAATCTCCTGAATGAAGCTATTATTGGAAACTAACAAGTAAGCTCTATTTAAGAGATAAGCATTTAACACTCAAACCTTTTTTCCCTCTTTTATTCAGAAGAACAAAACTGAATATTCATTGCAGTAATCCAAGGTTGTAAAATACACACACACACACACACACACACACAGAAGAGGAAAACAGAAATCTGAAAACAAGATAGCTCAAAATTAAAATGACTTGCTCCAAAAGTAGTCATTGAGGAATATCCAACAGCTAAATTAGAGAGATTTTTTTTTTTTTTTTTTTTAAGGTCAGGGAAGGAAAGTTGGGAACAGACTCCTGTTAGCCTCAAAAAATAATTTTCTTCTCTTATCATATAGGTCAATGAACATTAGCAGGCAATCACGTTGGGCCTAACACGCGTTCTGTGGAAATCGATGCCAGGCATGACTTAACACACTTGGCTAATGGAGGAAGAAAGTGAGGCAGGAAAAACCCCAGATTGTCAAATTTATTCTGTGTATTCCATGAGGAATTTAAGGTATGTGTAGGCAAGAATATTTATAACCCATCCAGCCTCCCACTCACACTGATAACCCAGTGCTAAGGAAAGCAACCCGTTCCTGGGTTTCTTCCGCTCCAATATGAGCCCCCTGGGTGTGGGTGTGGGGAGAACATTGGGATTTGAAAAGCTCCTCTTACCTCCTCCAACCTGGTCCCCAAGGCAACCCCAAGGGAGGCAGGGCAGACTGCCACTGTCACTGCATTCACCCGCTCGCTGGCTCTGCGGTTAGGAGACTCGTCCACTGTGAGGTGGCTGCTGAGTAGGAGCTGGACCAGGAGCTGTACTTTCACAGCCCCGCCTCCTGCACTGCTGGAACAGGTTGTCTGCCCAGGGATCAGAGCATTGAAGATGGAGTTGGTGGCCATTTGGCCCAGGGAGGCGTCATGGTGGTCTGCACGCTTCTTCACCAAGAGTCCCCCCCGCCGCCACCAGCTGGCTGTGTCCAGTGTCATTTTACCTGGGCTGGCCCTGTCCTCAGCTCAGAATATTTCTGGACCACCTCTGTGCTGCACAAGTCTGCAAAGCAGAGGTCCTACAGCCTTGTGTGGAGGAGGTTGGAGCTCCACTCTGGCCCACTGGCAAGAAGAACCAAAGAGAAGTTTAGTGGTGTCAGGAGTGGCTTCACGTGCCCTGAGCTTTGACAAAGATAAGTCAGGATTGATCTGTTCCAATGACAACAAAATCCAGCTGCTTCCAAAAGGAATGATATGTTTCCAATTATTGATCGCCACGTGGGGCTACTCACTGTGCAATCCCGACATAGGGAAATCCAGTTTGAGCTGCCATTAGGGCTTCCCGGGCATTTCAGACACTAGACATCGTGCAAGAACTGGGGTGACAATGGGTTGGGTGTGCTTTTACACCCAATGGTAATGTGCACCTCAGTAAGGCAGAGAACTCCTTTCCCACCAGTCCAGGACAGGTTCCCTCATTTATTCTTATGTCTGGCATTCTCAGCGCACATTCTACACGAGAACATGGTTACAAAGAAAAAAACCTGTCTGCATTCTATGACTGAGTCTCCCCACTCCCTCTCCTGCCTTGTGGGGCAGGAAGGGGTCTTCCCACCTGATAGATGAAAGAACTGAGCCCTATCTAAGTTCTTTTCATTAAAGAGCAATGCTCTTTATACACAGGGAGGACTATTTCAAACGTGTAGTTCCAAACCTGTCCTACAAACAGGCTCTGGAGCCCTGCCCTGTCACTGTCCCTGCCAGTACATCTACCAAACACGAAAGGGCCGGTTATCCTAATGATCCAGCAGACGGTGGGCAGGGAAGATGCGACAGACACAGGCCTGCTTCCCTGGCTGCTGCTGTATCCAGCCCCTCAAATTCAAAAGCAAGAAAGGGGCAGTGAGGATTTTCAGTGGTACAGAACTGAGAGGACTTTTACCTAGAAAAGGAACTGAAGTATCTTCTAAGTTAGTGCGACCTAGGCGGGGCACAGGGCAAGTGACTTCTCCAAGCCCTCACAAACCACAGCCGCGGGCTGGCCAGAAGTAGGGCCGTGTGATATGGAAGACTTCTTGCAGCAGACTGACTTTCCTGTGAGTCAGCTGCCCTGGGGGATAAACAAAGAAGTGCTCACTTCTCCTGCCTGAGTAAGAACAAAGAACTGGGGCAAGCACGCTGACCCATGGCCGGGCCGGGACTCAGGTCAGGGCCAAAAGGCCCCCAGAGGCAGGTGACTGCAACCACCACCCCTGCAGTAGCCAAATAGGCCTATGATTAACTGGGGGGACCTGCAGACATCCCTGCTTTGCACCAGCCTCACTCATCCTCCACATCCTTCTTCCTCCCTGCTATCACCCATCAAGCATTCACCTTCCTTTTGGGGCCCCTTCTGACCTAGCCCTCCCTTCTTGTCATGTCCCTTCAGGGTGGCATCTCAGCCCCTCCATCTTGGCATCCTTCACGCACCTGCTTCCTCGTTTACACCAGTAGTTTGGCAGCTGGTTGCTGTAAACGATAATAAAATGCCTTTCCAAAAAATGAAGGAATGTGACCAGACATGCCAGACATCATGATATTAAAGCCGTGTCAATTAATTTCTCCCCTTGCTTGATAAACGAGCCCCATTCCATCTCTTAATAATGAGGAGAGAAACAAGAAAAGTTGACACTTAGTTTAATTTATTTTCTCAACTTGCCTGGTCATATTTCTTTCTGCTTTGCAGAGCTGGCTGGGGCTGTGGGGAATTACAAGTGGCTCTCGCACAGGCAAGGCAGAGATGGTGTGAATCGACACGGGTCTCCTTTATTCTCTCACACCACTTAATCAGGAGGGGGAGAGTGACTTGGCGAGCCAGCTCACACCTGCGCCTCCCCAGTCACCTTTGGGGGTGGGCAAGGGATGGGGTGTGTGGGGCCTTCTCAAGGTGGGTAGGGAATCAGATACCAGACATGGCACCCTCAGATTTCCAACACAGTGTCGTGGAACCGCACAAGACGGAATTCTCGAAATTAATATTAAGCTACGTGGGAGGCATTTGCCAGAGGGGAGCCAGTTTCTCAAATGGAAAGGTGCTTTTCTTTCCTTTTCTACTCCAGCCAGTACCTGACCTTGAAATGTGAGGATAAACCAGCAAATGTTTCATGAAATTTTAGTTACAGCCTCAGGACCATGTGTGGACACCCTCAGACCATAAACCAAGTTGAGAGGGAAAGCAAAGGTGCTCTTGAACAAGGGTTTTTGGGTGTGGTTGCTGGGCAGTCATCTGTAGGGAATGGACTGATCAAAATGCAGATTCCTGGGTTCTTCCCTAATGGGGGTCACTGTGAATCCGTGGGCATGGCCCAGGAATCTGCATTTTAACTCAGGCTTTTGATGCTCACGTGTCTGCCTCTGCCTCATGTTTCCCAATGCAGGAGGAGCCAAGCAAAGATCATTTGGCCAGAGAGAGCCTTGAACTTTCTGCAGGACAGAGGATCTTCAGGACTCTTTTCTCATGAAGTAGAAAAACAAAGACGTTTTGAAGAAGCCTCTGACATCCCTTTCATGGGCAGCCCTCATCCCAGGCAGATTCAGGAGATCAGCTGCAAAGGCAAAGCTGTTGTTTTTCCAGGCTCAGAAATCAGTTCTTACTAAAGTGTAAAGGATAGATCTTGTTTCCACTCCCAGAGATACTGCAGGTTTAGCTGGATCAAATGCTTATGCAAAAGCAATTAAAGTCTTGACTGGAATTTCAAACAAACATTCAGATGCTGGAAGATTTTTTTTTTTTTTTTTTTGTTAAACTGGTGCAGGCACTGCTTTGAGCTTGTGAAATTCCACAAGTGTACAGGATAAGGAAAGAAGGGATAGGGCACCCTCAGAACTCTCCCAGGAAGAAGAGAAGGGGGAGGTTAGAAAGGCAAACAGAGAGAGCAGAAGGGAAAGAAAGAGAAAGATTCAGAAGGGGTGCAAGGAAAGAGACCTCCAACCAGCCCCAAACCATTTTTCCAGGAGAGATCTGCCATGAATACTGATGGTGTGATTTGAAAGCGCCTACGGCTGCAGGGAAAGGGTGTATCATCCCAGACTCTTGTTAACTGAGAGGGAAAAAGCACCTGTGGTCCAGGCCAGACAACCCCAACCTCATTTAATTCTGAGTGCGCTCCAGAGCAGCGATTCTGTGAATGACACTTGTCAGGGCGGCAGATTAGTTCACAAACCTATTTTTTTGTGCGTGGTGTTCCATCTTGGTCCGGAAAATAGTCAGTTCTTGGCGAGAGAGACACATATTACTGCTGTTAAGTGCCAATATAAACTCTGGGACGCAGTGGTAAATTCACCAAATTAAATCGCTAGACAACTGGCTGGGATCAGGACCCCGGCAGAAGGTGCCAGGGCTGCAGCGTGCGCCCAGCGGGGCGGAAGAGACTGAGGTCATGCGCGCAGCCGGGGCAAGGGCGCGGGCACGCGCTGCCTCTGCGTCTGCTCTGGAAACCACGGAGCCCGCGGGTGGCTTCGGGGGGTTCCACGTGCAGGAGCAGGGCCTTCTGGGCTGCTCAACCCCTGGGCTTTCTGCTGCCTGGGGACATGTGCACAGCTGAAGCCTTTCTCTAAAGAGGTGGGTGCTGGGGTTGAAAAGATGGGTTTCAAGTCTGCCCCCTTTCCTAGCATTCAGCCTCCAGCCTCAGCCTGGCAGTGGCAACTGGGAAGCTAAGAGGGAGCTACAGTGTTCTCACTGCCTCACAGACAAGGGCTAGAAAAGGGGTTAGACTTCGGAGCCGGGTGTACATGAGCTCCAGCAACGACTGCCTGTTTGACAACCACTCTGCCCCTCGGGATTCTTTTCTATGCGACAGAAATAATAACACCCACCTCATGAGCCTGAAGGATTACTCGGCAACACTTGATACTTGTGAGGGGCTGGCCACCCTCCCACTGATCAAATCAGACTTGTTATGGCCTCTCACCTGTACCAGTCGCTGCCTCCACACGCGCTTTCCTTTCCCTATGCCACGAGCCACACTTATTAAAATCTATTTGACACTTCTGTCAGGGAGATGTTGATATCCGTGGTGCTTCACCGACTACCATGGTGGAAGCAGAATTTAGGACAGGGAGAGGTAAAAGAAGCCACACGGTAAATTCCTAGGCCCTCTTGTTAGTTACAATGATCTCACTGTGCAGCCATTAAGAGTAAAAAAGATGTTCCATGCATCTCTGAGTGCCGCGTCCTGCCCTGGTTGTACAGGGTACAGCCACAGTGGTCTCAGTCCTGACTCACTGGCCTCCCTCCTGGCCACCAATTTTTTTTTTTTTCTTTTTTGGTACCGGGGATCAAACTCACAACCTTGCGTCTGCCAGGCAGGCACTTAGGCCACTGAGCTAAATCTCCGGCCCTATTTTCTGAGACAGGGTCTAATGCAGTTCAAGCTGGCCTTGAACTCACTTTGCAGCCCAGGCTGGTCTCAAACTCACAATGATCCTCCTGCCTCAGCCTCCTGAGTGCTGGGATTAAAGGCGTGAGCCACCCACCTGTCTCCCCTTGGCCACCTTGACACACTCACTCGCCTCCCTTGTTCCTGGGGACCAGTTACTGGCCACAGATAAGGTTCCAAAACTCCATCAAAAACCACTACTTGGAAGGTTTTCAGCACTGCCGCAAATTATATGACTTTTATTATGAGGTATGCTTTCAGAATAATCCCAGATGACAGAGCCCTGGCTGGATGCCCACTGTTCCCTCGAACCCCCACCTGAGGTCCTTTCTGCTGCCCTCCCAGCGATCAGCCCATCGGGCTGCCAGGGAGCCGGCCTGGAGTCTGGAACCAGGCAGATGGCAGTCGGGAGCCTCTGAGGAGTGGCCTGCAGGAGACACACACACGCTTGCTCACCATGGGGTTGAGGCTGGCCCATTTTATTTTATTTTTCCGGCTGTTAAGGAACTATTTGTAACATCTGGAGGCCAGCTCTCTCTGAGAAACTACAACCAGCAGCCCAGGCAGCTTGGCTGGGTGGTGGCTGTGCAGAAGGAAGTGGAAACCTGTCCCTGGCTCCCCGAAACAAGTCCTGGGGCACTGGGGTAGGCAAAAGAGGAAGGCAGGCGGAGGGGCTGAGGGGCAGCGGCGGCAGTCCAGCTACTCACTTCTACTCCAAGCACTGCACTAGCCCACAGCATCCGTACCACCTCCACGGGGGCTGCAAATGCAGACTCTCAGGCTCTGCCCAGACCTCACAGGACATGAATCTGCATTTTTAACAAGTCCCCCAGGCTATTTTAATGCAAATTAAAATATGAGAAGCATTGGTCTGGAACAGTGATCTCAAGAGTGATTTTCACATCAGAATCACTTAGGAAAACATTGGAAAAAAATGAAGCTGGTGTCCAGGCCTCATTTTCAGAATTGTGTTAGGTCAGAGGTAACAACACCCCTGCATCTCTATATTCCAGAATCTCCCCAGGTGACCCGGATGTATGGTAAGGGTTAAGAAATACTGGCAGACATAAAAATATAGAATGCCTAATTTTAACTTTTCTTCTGAAAATAATTTAAGTTTCACTAATATTGAACATGTGGAGTGAATGATCTGGTGTCCTCATAGTTCGCTATGTGAGACACGTGGCTTAGACAGTAGCTTATAAAACTGACAAAGGAAGAGAGGAAATACTTCCAATGGGCCAGGGAAAGCACTATTGGTACTTCGAGCTGCTTACATGTGACAGTAAAGGAATGAATAGCTTCTGTGACCTGGCTTTAAGTAAAGAAACCTCCCCAAAGTTGGCATCTGTGGAGAAAATGTGGATTGGAGATAATGCTAAGGATAGAGGCACACCCCACCAACGAGGAAAAGACAACCATGCTTTTCTGACCTTTAGCCAGATATCTCAGCAGCCACATCACACCCCCAAACCATATTCTGATCAGGGGGACAAGCAGCAGCCCCAGGCGGGGGAGGGGGAGGAAGAACTCTCGCTTTTCAACAAAAAAGTGATGCGTTAGAGAAAGCACTGTGAGAAGCGAAGTTTGGAAAATACTTCCATTGTTACATGATTTTGTTGCTAAAAATGATCTAACTGGGTCATCCATAAAAGCTCTTCTATCTGCATACTTTTAAAACCCGGAAACACAACAGTAAAGACGAGTTTTTAAAAAATGAAACATTTTGGTGGATTTTGAACCCATTTGTTAAAAATATAAAACTGCAACACTTGATTAGTTTGCATGAAGAACTGATTGACATCAGGGAAGATGGAAATTTACAAGCTGAATTTCAACAAAATCCTTTGCATAATTGGAGGATGGGATTGAAAAATTAGTATCATGATTTAGTCAGCACAGCGAATGTGCTTCTTCCACTGGGATCTGCGTGTCTTGTGGATTTTTCAGTTATGCTGAGCACAAAAACCAAGTATCAAAATAAACAAAACTGAGAATCCACATTTAGAGCTGGATCAGTGTTAAATCAAGAATTTTTTAAAAAGCCATCATATTCAATCACAGTGCTCTCACTAAGCGCATTGCTTTTATTATTAATAAAATTCTAAATACAGTTCATTGCAAATGTATTCTATTAAGTTCCTGTTTTTGGTTTTATAATATACATGACATATTAACATAGTAGTACCGCTACAGAAATGGGGGAATTAAACTAAATTGAGGGTAGATGCTTAGTTTTGGAGATTCCTGTTTCAGAAGAAGGGGGAGCCATACACTGGGGACTGATTCTAAAGTCACTGCTAAGTCCCAGAGATTGCTAAAAGCAAGGGATGGGTGGGATAAGTATCTTCAGTGACTGCGAGCTGGGGTGCAGCCCTCCCCATGACCGAGGAGGGGCCTTTGGATGAGAACCTCCCAGTTGCCAGGAAACCACCCACGCCACCATCTCCTGGTCCTGTGGGCTGAGTGGTACCAAGGGCAGCATCTGGGTGCATCCCCCAGCGACTACGACCCCAGCCTCCTGCATGTTTACAGCAGCCATACCTGAACTTGTCTCGATCCATTTTTCATGGCATTGTATCTTCATTAAAATTTTATTCTATTAGCATTCTGAATCCAAACCACTAAGTACATAATTGCTAAAACATGTGTTAAGCGCCGACTTACAAAATGCCGGTTTTATCATATTGTTAATTAACAGAAAGTAGGATTAATACATTCACAGATCATTAGGAGCGTTCGGTTCAATTTCACCAGTTGTTCAGAGGGGCGGGTGGCTGTCAGGGGGCAGCTTTGGGATGCCAGAGCAAGGGTGAAACTGTTCTTTGGGATTCACCCTCAGCCCCTCTGCAGGTGCAGACAGCAGGTCGAGGAGAAAGCTAGGAGACTGTTTTGCCTAAAGGAAATTATTTGAAGATCAGATATCACTCGGTGCCACAAATTCAAAAGGGCCTACATGGAAGGGTTTGGGTAGTGAAATCAACACCGTGAGGCCCTGGACCACAGGGAGGGTTGGAAACTTGGATCTGAGGATGTGCTAGAAATCGCATCTGCGCCACACACTGCCTTCATGATTTGGGGCAAGCCACTAACCTCCTCGGCCCTGTTTCCTCATCTGTAAAACAGGAATAAAGATACTGACTTCATAGGACTGGTATGAGGATTAAATGAGATAAAATGAGTCCTTGTTAACATGTCTACACAAGGGTGTAGCTCTTACATAAGAATTTTGTGCCCAATATTGCTTGGAATAAGTGGGTCACTAGATGATACCTGAAGACACTTTACATGCAAGTAAATGCTGGTTGCAGTGGTATGGACTCTAATGGACTCTACCCTGAGGTGAACATGCCAAGTCATTTGGATGTGTATCTGGACTCACCTTTGCTGTCATCTCTGGTGGTAAACTGGTTACAAGATCCCCAGGCCACAGGTGTTTACTCAAGCCTCTTTCCACCCTGTCCTGGGAATTACCAAGGTATCTAGGCATGAAATGGACTAAATGTTGTCTCTGTTCCCAGCCATTCAAACTGTCCTAGCCTGGCCTGATGGTGGTGCTCCCAGTTCTTTATGCTTAACAATAAGTAGTCCACCAGGCTGAGCAGCAAGCAAAATCAGCACTGGAGGCCAGGACTGGAAAAGCCATAACAGCCTATGGTGGAAGGATAGGGCAGGGCATGGGCGAGGCGTCGCTTGGGGTTTCTTGGAAGCTGGGGACTAAGGCAAGTTCTGAAGATGGAAGTCAGGATCAAGGGGGAAGCGTGGGATCAGAAATATAAAAGTAGTCCACAGGAAAAACCAACAGGCCCGGTCTGAGCCTTCAATAATAAACTTGGCTGGGCCAGGAGCCCATCTCAGAGGTCAGTAAGGGCAGGGCCATGATAAATTGTTAGGGTGACAACAAACAGGTCCCCTATTGCTGGAGCCAGGATTCAGGAATCAGATCTAAAGGAAATCCAAAGAAGACTAAGTGTGGAGCAGCCTGCCCAGGCCCAAGTGTAAGATGGAGAGTCAGTCATTGGCTACAACTATTTTTTCTGGAACATTCTTTCAAGGCCCTAGGTACCTAATAATTGAATGGTTTCCTGTGGTGAGGCCTTCTGACTTGTGAGCTTTTATTTGTGGACCATGACTGAATGAGCCCCCTTCACTGTAGAAATGGGAAGAACCTGAGCTTTATGTTTAGACAGGAACCATAATCTCAGTTCCACAATTCAGTTGCCTCTATTTGCTCAACCACAATATGAGGATATGAGTATTACAGAGAGGGACTTTAAATGAGACACTACACAAGAAGCTAAGCACAACCTTAGGCCCTCTTCAGAGCCTGACACATCTATGCCTCTCTGTACAAATCTGTTCTTATTGACTGACGTGCTGAAGAGACTTCATCATTAGACTCCATGGGATGTGGGCTCCAGAAAATGGCTGCCTCTGCAGGGGAACTGCTCAGGTTTCTTGTGTTCGGAACAACACTTCTTTACTGACCAAATGAGAGTAAAGTGGGTTGAAGGGGCCTCAGGATGTCCTGCTGCGTGGCCCACCACTGCCCTCCAGCAGAGGCAGCTGCTGTTACTGTCCAGGCTGGGTCCCGGGGCACACTTGGAGATCAGGTGTGAAGGTGATGCCTGGCTTTCTACCTGGAGCTACCACCTCCTCCTATCATCAAAACAGGAGCCAGATCGTCTCTGTGTTCCCCAGGGATGGCAAATGTGAGCCAGCCAGTGCCTCCCCAACATGACGATCACAGTGCGCAGGCAGCCATGTTGTGGCCATGCCAGTGCTTGGCCATAGAGACCAGCAACTTCAATTTATTTGTATCTGGGGCCTTAAGGAACCTCAGCTGTCATCCTTTCCTTAGTTTATTACCAAATTTCTAAAATATTACATTCTTTATTATATCCAAATTCACTTTATTGCACTTGACAATACAGATAATCACATACCATATGCTCTAATGTTTTGAAACCAATGCATGTTGACAGCGGTTTTTATTCATGATGCATAATTCTATCCCGAGCTCACAATGAGGCATCTGAGCACCCAGCCTGGTGTTAAGACTTTCGCCTAATAACAGATTAACAATACAGCAAGTTTTCGAGACACAATTCCTCCCTTGCCACTCTCTATTTACAATGGGAAAAATGTACCTGAGCTGGAAAGATGGGTTTATGGAAGAGGAGCGGGGGAGGAAAAAGCCCTCCGTCACCACCCACCCACCGCTCCCAGAGGGTTTATAATGATTTGTTATTGTTCCACGCTTATGAAACTTGATATTGAAAAGAGGAGTTGGTCTTGCGCCAAGCAGCGAGGCAGCTAATCACAGCAACCCACGCTGCTGGCCCCTGAGAACCACAAGCACAAACCGCCCCAAAGCTCTCATTAGGAGTCTTTCTTGTTTTTATTCTTGTCTTGCTACAAGCAAATATTTGTCACTCCTCTACCTTGGTGAGACCCTCCCTCTCTTGTCCCCTCTCTTCATCCCCTGGGCATCCCTTCTGTTCCCAATTAGCCCCAAGCTTCCTGGCAAAATGAACACAGCTGGGATGGTTCCTAACCTCAGCATCTCGCGTGCCATGCGAAGAAAGGGCAGGCTGGCAGGAGCCAGCTCGGCGCCGCCTTCGGCAGAGCCCCTCGGTGTGCAGGCAGCTGAAGCACAGGGTGGATAATGTACGGATGATCCTCCAGCTTTTCGGTAGTGCCCGGAACAAACAATGCCATTTCACGCGTCCCCTAACTAAGCGCTTTCATTTGCTTCAGAGAAGCACTCAAACAACTGTAAACCCATTAGGTCGTGTCAAACGTGGTGAGAAAGAGCTTGGGCTGTCACCAGCAGAGAATCAACTCAGATTTATAGATTCTCAAAGCTTTAACATATAGATATTCCTCTTCTCTCTGCAGACAGATGAGGGGACCCTCTCAGGTAGGGGTGGAGGCGGCAAAAACAGCCCACAACTCAACGGCAGACAGATAGGAGTTTCACAATCATTCTCCTGGATAATGGGATTTCTCAACAAGGGGAGGGAGCGTTAGAAGGAAAGTCAGGTCCTCACTTTGCTGAGCACTTGGCTGTTTTTCCAAGACTGTGCTGGGCACTGGGGAGTGGGTGGGCGGGGAAAGAGATCATCAACAGCCTCTGGAGGACCCAGTGACCTGCTGGAAAGAGAAGCCCCATGGGACCAAGAAGGAGTCGTGTCAGAGGATGCAAGAACGGTGATTCAGACACCTGCAAAGGAGGCCAAACGAGCTAAGAAGCATCTCATGCCATGTAACTACTGTGCTCCTGAATGGCTTAAGTTATAACCCTTTTCATAAACTAAAATCCACTTTCCTCCTGGGCTTACATCATGACTCGCAAGAAAACCTTTCTCTGTATTTCTTAATTATCTCCAGCAGGTAGAGGCTCCTCCTCCTCCTCCTCCTCCTATCGCAAAGCATTTGGCTTTGTCCTTTTCTCTTGTTTGTCTATCACTTATCAAGTGTGGCAATAACTAACTGGTAATTAGATGCGTATTAATTGAACACTTATGATAAGGAAGAGGCCTGGCTGAGCCTGTAGGATATAATGAGAAATGAGACCAAGCCTCTCCTTCAAGTTTGGGAGGAACCACAACCTTTAACCCCCTCAGCCAGAGGACAAAACTGGATTGGTGGAAGATGAGCTTCAGGACTGCTGTTGGCCTGGTTTCCCACTACACCTGGGGCCCCTGCCAAGTGTCCAGCACAGAGCAGGTGCTGGGCACATGCTTACTGATCATGGGAATGGATGGCTTTGAGGACGGCCTGCAGTCGGTTTCTCTCTGATACGCAGATGAGTTTTCTTTTCAAAGTCTAAATCAGTTATGACCAGAGAGAGTCAGCTTCAGGTCAACTTTGAAGTAAGAAAAGGAGCCCCTGGCTCCTTCCTCAGTCCAACATCTCCCTTTTCAGTTTCCACCCAGAGTGTGGTTCCCAGGGCAGTCTCTGCTGAGCTGAAGGTCTGAGGTGAGAGAGGTAAGAGAAGAGAGAGCAGGAAGAGCAGGAAAGAAGCCAATGCCAAGAACCGGGCGCCTGACCAATCAGAGCCTGCCTCCTTCTCTGTAAGCCCATTTGCAAGAGCTCTGACGAACATTCACAGTTCCCCGGGTGGGAGCAGCTTGGAAGGGCCAAGCAGGGATGGAAAGACGAGACTGGAGAGGTGCAGTCGGCTGCTCCAACTGAGCCACCTCACAGAGCCAAATCGAATTTGGTTTTGCCACTTGCACCAACAAGACAGGACATTTGAGCATGCAGGGAAAATGATGTCACAGAAACCACAAGGCCAACAAAGCCCTGGGTCTCCTAATCATGGTCTCTGCATGACTTAGCTGCAGCATCCAAGGGCTTCCATGGAGGGGATGGGACCAGCAAGCAGGCAGTCAGGACACAAACCTACTCCAGCTCAGATTTAAAACCAAAACAGAATGCAACATTTGTGTCTCTGATGGCCAAGAGAGGAACTACTCTGCTCATTTTCATAAAGCCAAAAGCTCTGTTGTACCTGGTAAATGGTAAGACAGAACAGGTCTAGAGAGAGACCCTCATCCTGCCCAATGTCCCCTGCTAATACTGCACCCAGAACAGTGTGCCCAGACTTTCTGCCCAGAATGACAACACTGTGTGAGAGGCTGAGAAAGGCCAGTAGAGGCTTACCGTGGGGAGAGGCGATCCAGAACAGTATTCCTAACTTGGCATCTAAGTACTGGTCCACACTGGCCTCTATGCTTAATGCCCACAACCTGCCCCTTGGAAGAAAGATGTCCTGGTGTAGGGACCTGTGCTGCAGACTTGTGAGGGTCCTACACTCTGGTTCTTCTTGGTTTGCTGCCAGTCGAAAGGTCTAATGGACACACTCATTTTACTTCACTGGTTTTTAAAGGGCCATTACCACACAGTGATGGGGAAAGAGCTGGCAGTGCTGGGGCCTCAGGACAGGCTGGGGGAAATGCCAGGAGTCAAGTATTGCCTTGGCCATTTGCTCTTTCCAGAGCACCAGAGGACCACAGCACTTCTGAGGCCAAGATGATGGATCAGTGCTGGGATGGGGAAGCACAGATGGGCTGGAGATCCATTCCCAACCTAGACTGAATAATCCTGGCACACTGAGGCAGGCCCAGAGATACCCCCTGACTTCAGTCTCCTCCACGATGAGCTGCTTTTCCTTTTTATTAGGTCACATTCCTTAGCATCACCACCACCCCATCCGCTACTTACTGGGCAATAAGTCAGTCTCAACCCTTGCATATGCATGATCTCTAATCCTTCAGGCTGCCCTCAAGGCGGGGAATGTTATCTCATTCTGATAGCATACTCAGCAAAGTGAAGTCACTGGTCAGTGGCTTCTCTCCATCAGTGAGTGGCTGAGCTGGGACCCAAGCCCAGGTTTGTCTGTCCCTGAAGCCTGGGCTTTCCTCTCCATTAGCACTCGGAAGGGCAACCAGAACAAGCAGAAGACTGAACACTAACAAAGCACTGGATAAGCTACATATAACTGAGGCCAACTGAAGCATTGGTTTTCCTTGAAGAGAAGTGTGGGGCCCAGAGTGCTCAGAGGGTCTGGAGGGAGGGGCAGACTGGCCCCCAGGCCACCCTCCTGGGTCATATCACTCTGGGCAACTCACAGGACCTCAACAGGCTCAGTTTCCTTGTTTTGGAAAGATTTTAATCTGCATGTTCATAGCTGAATTCCTTGTATCCATAATTTGAATTCAATGAACATGTAGAGTGAATGAATGAATTTAAAAAATGGAAATCGCAGTAACATCCTTCCTACCTGTCTTACTGAGATAATGCAGTAGAGCACTTTGCATTGAACATGATGCATCTTAAGGGATCAACAAGCAGAAGTTGCTGGCTACTAATACAATTACTATATACTATTATTATAATACTATCATTGCTTCACCAGTCATTATAAGGATCAGTGCACTTGTGAACTACAGATGTAAGCCAGTGATCTCTACAAACAGAAAAATAATGGCAAACACAGATGTCGGTCACCACCACAAATACAGTGGAGCATAGCAAGGTCCCAGGAGCTGCCTTCACTTTTTACTGGGTGCATGCAGGTGGGACCCAATGGGGGCTCCTACTGGTGTTCTGCCTAGGGTCACTGAGCCCATCTGGGATTCTCAGGCCCAACTGCTGGAAACATTCACATTTGCATGCCAGTTCCATGCCTCTGCTACCACTGTGCCAGTTACCTAATGCCCACAAGTTACAGCTATCTCAGCCAGGTCTCTGCTCAGCTTAGTTAAAAATAGAGTTTACAACGGAAACCTAAATCCAGACTCCTCTAAATCAGGGTGGCAGGGCAGCAGGTGCTGCCCAAATGTGGCGCCACACTGACATGCAGAGGTTGGTTAAGCCCTGCCCTCTGCCCCAACCTGGCGGGTGGGAGCCTGCCCTAGCCAGCTCTGGAGCAAAGTGGGCTTTGTGCATATGAGCTCCCACACTCCCTCCAAAGTGCTGGCCTCCTTGATTCCAACAATACTGTCTTAGCACCTGCTGAGGTACCAGAAGCACCTAAAGCTGAATCAGTCAGGCCTCAAGGTGACAAAACAGATGGAAAAAAGTAAGCACAGAGTAACACTAACTCAGGAGAGATTTCCTTAAGGAAAAGGATAAACGGATCTTTTAAAACCAGCTCCTCGGAAACTAGTGTTCTGAGATCCTATCCACAAAAGTTACTGGGTGCCAGCATTGGGCTCCGGGGTTCTGCAAATCCTCTCATCCTGGAGGCTTCTGTGGCAAGTCCTTGCTCTTTTCCAGGCGGCTGGTGCCAAATACCATCTTGCTTAGTGAACTCAATGTTTCCGCAACAGGATGAGGCTCAAAATAATTCTTACAGTTAGACTTACTGGGACCTAAATAGCTTTGCTGATTAAACCTCTGACTCCTTATCCAAACCTGCGACATTCCTCTTGGGTGATGCCAAATGCTTCATGGCTTCCCAGCAAGCTCCAGCCTATAGATCTGACTCTGCAGCTCACACCTGTCAGGGTCACCTGTCTTTACCTACCTATCCACTGATCCACTCTTTGGAACTGCTGATCCTCTTTCCAGCCCCCCACCTCACGCACCAAGGCAGGGAGAAAACATTATTTGCTCTAATTATACAACACCCTCCTTTGGGCTGCTGAAGAACAAAGGTAGTTATGGACAAGTAGAGATCACATGGAGGGAAACAGGCACTTGTAATAACAGAGCTTGGGACCCTTCTGATTTCAGGGAGCTAGAGCCACATGGTCAGCTGTAGTATTGATTTTCCCATCTGGTGTGAGCTGCTCACCTGCCCAGCTGGAAGCAGAGAGAAAAAAGAATTGACGAGTGTCTGGATTTGCTCTCGATGTATCATTATTATAATTACTATTATTATTTTACCACTGTCTTTTCAAAACCATTCCCATAGGTTATTTCACTGTAGCCTCACAATCATCCAATGAGGGATCTCAGAAGGGATGATTAGCCTCTTGTCAAACCAAGAGGAAACCGAGGCATAGAGCTGTAAGGTGAATCAAATGACAAGGACAGAAGGTTTTGCTTCTCTCCGGGTATCCAGCGTCCAGAAGGAAAGGCAAGGTACAACATTAGGTGTGCTGGAAATGGGCCCCCAAGGGGAAGACTAGTCAAGGAGGCGGGCTCCTTGGGCCCTGGGTAGGCGTACTATGTTCCCTCTGAGCAGGAACTCGCACTTTCCTTAATCTGTGTCCTCTGAGCTCGTGGTCCTGAGCTCAGGATAGTTTCAGTTCTGCACAAGGGGGGAGATTTAATGAGCAATGAAGCCTGGCATAGATGAATTCTCCCTGCCGGTGCCTGTGCCTCCTTCGTGGTGACAGGCAGTGGGAGGTTAGTGGTACACTCTCAGTTGCTGGTTCCCAGAGCTGAGGGAAGAAACGGGATCTGGAGTGGGTGAAAGCTCCATTCCTATTAGAGCTGCAGTGACTCTGGAAATGAGTCACTGCTCGGCTTCCTGTCCCTCTGCTCAGGAGTACTAAGCTGGACTCAAACTATCAAGGAAGCAGCCAGTGCATAGAGTGGCTGAGTGCATGTTCCTGCCCTGGGTTTCGCTGCCCAGATCTTCAGGGGGAGGGGGACCTCAGAAGGGTTGCTTCTGTCCCAACTGCTTTCCTCTCCCAGAAGACCTAGGAGGAAGCCAACCCAGCCAAGCCTCAGAATCTGCCCAGCTTGTGCAGCCCCCAGTGCAGCAAGGGTCCAGCAGGCGCTGCTCTGGGGTGTACTGAAGGATATCACACATCCCGTGCCATCCACCCCAGTGACTCCTTAACTTAGGTCACAGCCATAGGAGCTGGGAAACGGAGATGATGCCAGGTTCTCCTTTTGTCTCAAGAAGGCTGTTTTCTGAACAAATATTATATAGGCATTATGGCCTCAATATCAACTGCACTAAAACAAATGCCCAAATTAACAGAATCCCACACAGTAAGGATAAGGAGAGGAAAAGCTGCAGAGCAGGGGCTTGGTTTGGGTCTCCAGGACCATCTAGGATTATCAGCAGGCAGTGGAGACCATCCCCTCCTTCCGATCAAGGCTCCCCAACTCTCTGCTAACCCTTGGGAAATTGACAAATGATTAAGGGCAAACTTAAACCCAACCTACAGCTCCTCCACCTGAGGAGCCACTGGTAGCAGCTGGAGGATTCCTCCGTGCAGACTGCACAGTCATGCTCAGCCCAGGCAGCGCACCAAAGTCACCTGGTGAGGAGACGGGCTGTTTAAAAGGCCGGTTCCCTCCACCCCCAGTCCAAATGACAGCCTCGATATCAGGCAGGGCCTGGGAATTGGTATTCTTAAGCACTCTCCAGGTGATTCTAATTCTAATGTGATTCATAGTGTGTGTAAATTTTATAGCTTTTTTCATGCAATATTATGTCATCAGCATTTCACATGTCATTTAAAAACTCTCTGTAAACATCATTTTAATGGATGTGTAATAATCCATCTTATGAACGTTCCATAATTTCCTTTCAGTTTGCTTTTATAAGTGTTCTCCTGAGCCAGTGTTGCACTTGGCTGGTTCGGAGACTGAAGGCCACTCTCCTGCTCCTCCAGCTGCCCCGTTTCCCAGCCTTGTCCTGCCTGCCTCCTCCAGAGTCACTGTGGGTCCAAGAGTAGCTCTCTTGCTGCCATCTCAGGGTCCTGTGCCTCGTCCCAGGATGAGGAACTGGCATTTATACTGAGAGGATCATCTTGGTTCCATTCCCCCAGAACGAAAGGCCTGTGTAGAAGATGGTCTCCACGTGAATTCATTGTGTCTCCTTGTGGGATCCTCATGGAACTTCCAGGAAGCTTAGTGGTTTAGGATACTCATGTCACCTTAAAATGGCATTTTGGATCTTTTTGTTTTTGGACCAGACACAAGGTCAGAAGCTGATTCTTTATCTTCCTACACCTGTTCTTCTTGCTTCTTCCTCTGAACATCTCGAACAACCTGTATCTCTCCAGAAACAGGTGCCTTGTCAGTCTAGGCATACAAGGTGCCTCGTTTTGGGGCCTCAGGCTCAGCCCTGCCAGGTCAGACTCGGAGGTGGGTCCGAGCTCGCAAGGGGAGGGGTCATTTCCCAGGTGTCTCGTGGTTCCTTTTTCTACCAGGGTGTCTGGCTTTCAGAGGCTCCACCAGCAACACAGCTGCCCAAGACTCCAGGCCGGGGCCAAGATGCCTCTTTTACCATCCTCCCTCCAGATGTTCTAGGAAGGACCAAACACCTGGCAAGCAAACTGCAGTCGGCTTCCAATGCAAAGCTACTTGCTCCCCATCAGGGAACTATCATGCAAGGGCCCTCCATTTCCCACTCCAGGCACAGCTGGCAAGTAGACGATTAGAAGCACATGCCCGCAGTTCCTAACATGCTTCCCAGCTAAATCCACACTTAGTCCCTGGAGTCCTATCTTCCCTTCTCTCTCTAATCCACCGTCCCACCCCAGTCACCTCCCAGCCTTGCTTTACTGAGCTTTACTGCCAAACAGATGTTGCACCTGACCCAAGACCTCCCAGGCTCATAGCCAAAAATTTTTTGAGAAAGAGGCTGCGACGTGAAACACTCTTCTCAAGTCCAGGATCGCTCCATATATTTCCTCCCTCCCCACCAGCCAGGCCCAGGCGTGCTCATTTCTACCTCCCGACCTTTTCTCTCACCAATAAACACCATCACACCTCTCCAGCCTCCCTGAGGGATGCCTTGGGGCAAAGCTTGTTATTCCCACCCAGCAGGCATTACAGGCTACAGGTACTTCCCTTTGGGTTGAGATTCACTGGCAAGTTTAACATGAAGGAATGTGCTGAAAAGGACCCTCTAGGAGTTTAATGACACTCATTTCCAGTAAACTGGGTTTAGTCTGAAGGCCTCGGTCAGGAAAAAAAATCTCCAGGGAAGAAAGGAGATTAGAGGCTGCAGCTAGGTGTTAACTGTTAGGAATTGGGCCGTTAAAAGTCACTCAGAAAGTAAGTTCTGGAACCAGAATGATCTGGCTACCTACTGTGGAGGTGCTATGAGGCCCTTTAGGGTCTGCTTCCTACAAACTTCATATTCTAAGGCAAAGGCCTGTTTCATTAACTGGGGAAAGATTTAGGGGCTTCTGTCATAGCCAATGTTATCCTTGGGGTCTTCTCTTTGTCGCAACTTTGGGTCATTGTTTTGTATCCTGTACCCACATTACACATCATCCCACCTCATACTCAAACACCTAAAGGAGTGGAAATGTGGTAAAATGATTTGGAAAATAACTGAAAGTGTACTTCGTTCACCACACAGCTTTCCTCCGTGGACTCAAAGCATTCTCCCAGAATAGGGAAGACCCACGCTGTCACCTGCCCTCACAGACAGCAGTGACCTCACATCACCCTCTTATGCCCAGCCCCACCCAGCTCCCTAATAGGTTTGTCTTCTGAATGCAAAAATGCTGAAAAACCACAGGTTTTGGTGTTAGTTAAACAAGGTCCCAATCTCAGAGCCATGAGAAGTTACTGAACCCTACTGTGCCTAATATCTTCATCTATAATAAACACAGACAATAATACTTCCCTTGCAGGGTCACCATAAGTAAAGACATTTATTGTAATGCTGGGTACACAGCAAGATGCCTAAGACTTCTTCTCTTTCTTTCCTCTTCCCCGTAACCTGTTACAATGAGACAGCTACTGACTGTAAAGCCAAGAAGCAGAGGAAGCACCAATCTATTCCATCCTTTTCTGGGGACGAGTAAACAGATCACTTCTGAAGAACTGGCTTCATCTATCAGGCAGACACAAAACTTTCCGATGGCTCAGCAAACCTCAGGAGGGGCCCTGCCGTTCCGTCACCTTGGGGACACAGCTCTGTTGCACCAAGTGCACACGGCCCACTCGCAAGTGAGGACTGGCGGTCGCTGGTTAACTGCTGGTTAAGGCGGCTATACTTTACAGTAACCCAGCATGGACAATATTATGAATGACACTCGCAAGCTGCCAGCCTGGGGACTCATTACAGTCAAGGTACAACATGGCGGCCTGCCAAGCCCCCGGCTTTCACACTCGCTATGCCAGAACATCCACACACAATTTAATTGCATTATAATTTCAAAAGTGCTTTTCAAACTGGAAAAAGGCATTCACTGATTAACCAGCGAAGAGCAAAATTGTTTATGAAATTGAATACAAAAAGCTACAGAAATGTAATTGGGTCGTTCTAGCACCTAATTTTCAAGCCATTTTCCCCACTTATTTAATCACGAGATACAAAAGGAGCGACTGAATTGACTTCATACTAATTAGATTACTCCCTGCGATACTCTGGGCTTATATTCCAACTGGTTGATAGCAATGTTTTAAACGGAAACGAAAATGCCGCAGCAGCTTGTCGGCGGGACAGAATGGATTGTTTGGAATAGACCCTTCCATCCGTTAATAAGAATGAGCATTTGTCCCCCAAGCTCCTGAGCTCCCTGCTACATGCAGGTGTCCTTGGACAAACGTCACCCTCCAGGGGATCGATGGGAAGAATCCTTGGTCTCTCTCCTCCGCTCCCTGGAAGAATGGGTCTGAGCATGCCCCTTCTATTAAACGCTGCCACCTCCCCGGCAGGCAGAGGAGGCCATGCAGCGACTCTCCTAATTGGCTGTATGAGGGCCTTGGTGCGCCTCTGACCACTTTTCTTTTTATTGTTTCATAAACTGACTGGTGGCCTTGACCAGACCAGTAGCAGCCTCATAAGGAAGTCCCGTTCAGCTGAGTTCTCTTTTCAATTCTGCCCTGAGCTCTGCTGAGACGAGCCAAATCCTCATTCTCTCAGTGATGGAGTGAATCAAACCATTTTCATCCGGGGAAAGCAATGCTGTGCTTTGCTGTGTGCCTTGAAATGATCCCTCCAGCTGGACCTGTCCTCGGGAAAGCCAGGTGTGGGAGTGACAGTGGCCTGGGGGAAGGTAAAAGCAACATGTGTGTGGCCTGGGTGCCCTCTGACACTGACATCCAACTCAGGGGGTTACGGGCTTCCTTATGCTCATCTGGAGACCTCCTTTTCATATGTGGTTCAGCCTTCTCCTGGTGTTTTTAGCTCATTTTAAATTTTATTAGGAGAAACATAATTGATTATATAATCAAATGTAAAACGTACATTATCAAGATATCTCAGCACTTCACAGGCCATTTAATCAAGATATCTGGGGCTGTGCCAAAAGGAATTAGCTTATATTAAGCCTCAAGTACGTATTCCTCTGCTGTGTTTGCTTCCACATTTAAAATGAGTCTTGCTCCCCGAGAACAGAGCTTGTCCTTCAAGGACTGAGTGGTGCCTGGGCTCTGGGTCCTCTGTGCCACTCTTCAACTTCTCTGAACGAGAGAAAACCCCAAAGGTTGCTCTACGTTGAACCCTATATGCTGATGTTACATCTTCATGGCCCCGATTTGAAATCTAGTCTATGAGGATGTTTTTGGGGATCTGCCCAGGGCCCCATCAACACACAGGCAGGGAAAGAAGAGAGAGAGAGAGAGAGAGAGAGAGAGAGCAAGAGAGAGAGAGAGAGAGAGAGAGAGAGAGAGAGAGAGAGAGAAAGAAAAGGAAAGAAAAGAAAAGAAAAGAAAAGAAAAGAAGAAAGGAAGAAAGGTTTTTGCTTCCCTTTGCCCATCTAAATTGCCACTCTCCCTGGGAAAGTAAACAGATGTTATTTAGGAGGCAACTGGGGTGTCTCCTGACTACAGTCAATTTTCACCAAACCCAGGGAGCTTGGGAAACAAGAGAATAGCAAGAAGGAGACATCTGCCTGAAATGTTCTCTCCTTTGCTTTTAAAGCTTAGGCAGCACAGTAGCAACTGCTCCATGATCAACCCATTCACTCAAGAGCAGGATCTGAGCCTGGCTGCTGTGCCAGGTGTGGTGCTCATCTTGGGGGTATAACATAAAGCCGTCCCCATATGGAGAGAACCCTGTCCTTAACAGGAATGGGATCGGCAAACAATCTCAGCACTAAGGTCAACAAAGCTGTGATGAGGTGAGGCAAAAGGAAGGGTGACAATCTGGGACAATGCAGGAAAGCTTCCAGGCAGATGTCATCTGTCATTCATTCTGCATGGGATGAGGCTTCTGGGCATCAAAGGGGCACAGAAGCCCAGTCCAGGTGGAGGTAAGGGCAGTGCAAAGCTGGAGCAAGTTGCACACTGGGGTGCTAGCAAGCAGGATGACGTTGCTAGAGAATTAGGGAGTGGAACAGAAGTGGCTGGGAAGACCAACTGGAACAGAAGTATTGAAAAAACCTTGAACGCTGTACTTATCCTGCAAAGAACAGGAAATTCATCATGATCACCTCCTCTGGAAGCATCACCGCTATCTAGGTGCAGGGCCAAGTGCTACTGGTCATTTAAGAGCTCAGGACAGGGCAGCACAACCCAAGCCAACCAGGCAGCCTGGCTCAGGGACAGGCCACTGTGTAATCACCCCTCTGCATCTCAGTGTCCTCACCTATCAAAAAGGAACTTGGTGAGGATTAAATACAGCAATGTATGGAAGGCACTTGAGAACAGCATTTGCTATACAAGGTGCTCCATAAAGAGTTGCTAATGAAGTCGGTGAAATAAGACATATGCGTCGAAAGGTAACTAACAACTCGAGGCCTCATGAATAAAAGGCTATGCATAAGTGCTGATGGGCAGGCAAGAAAGTGCAACAGGGTTTGTAAGTGTGTCAGTACCCACCATGTGCTGGCACCAGTTACTGCACGAATGAGCAACATTAGCGTTAGACTTGCACTTCATAGGACTCCCAGTTCTCAAGCTGAGGACCACTCTATACAACTATAGCTCCATAAACCTGCAAAGTGGTCTCACATGGGGCAGGGCACCCTGGCAGCAGTGCCATCTTCAGAACCTCTCAGGACTCAGACTCCACAGGGCTGCAACAAAGACTATAAGTACCTGTGAGGGGGATCAAGATGGTCTGGGAAGTTTGAACCCCATGCTTCTACCTCCCCCACCATCACGCCAACCTTCCATGCTTACTGGGGGTAGCGGGGGTTTGGGTCACCCTGCTTGGACCACTGAAGCCCTGAAACCCCAGAGCTTCTCCCAAGCAGTGGAAGGAGCCATATATCCAGGAATTCCCCAGCTAAAAGAAAATCATCCAAGGGCAAAGGACGCAAGCCAAGGTTATCATTGATTACTGGTCAGGGAGTCCCATGACTGGTCACAGGGAACCTTTTGGGCTATCCTGGGCCAATGTCCATAAATGCGTTTGCTCTTGGGCACTTCTTAATTACTGCTGCACTCAAACCCAACCATCTGTGCCCTGATCCAGCAAGTGCCCCACAAACACACAGTACACCCCTTGCACAGGTGGAGAAGATGGGCAGCTGGGGACACAGGGGTCTTTGTGTCTCCAGACAATGGTATGGCTGTATAGTGAGACGCACACACAGGGCCTGGTCAGAAAGGTCGTTCTATTCATCAGCTGTGCTTGGGAAATGTGACACGAGTCAGAGGAGGCTCCCAGGCCCATTCTGGCTCAGGTGGGGCTGTTCAGCAGAGCGTGTTAACAGGCTAGACAATGAGATCTTTGCAAACTTCTTAACTACAGCATCCTCAGGGAGGGCGGAAGATCTGGAGACCAGGGAGGTGGTGGTGGAAGGAGGGTGTGTGTGTGATAGGGAGTTGGCAGGGGCTGAAGGGAGGCAGACAAATGGACAGAGAGACAAACATGTAGTTACTATTGATATGCTAAAATTCTGGGAGGCCACAGGCCACATTAGGAAGGATCGGCTATTACCTGACAGTGGTTCAGTTTTATCCACTGGCACACTATTTATGAAAAGAGGGTGGTGCAGTGGGAGGGAATGGGCTTGGGGGCTCTGAGCTGAGCCCTGAGCTCACACCCCAGCTCCATGCTAGCTTGCCTGGCTTCTCTGGTGAATACCCTAGGCTTGCAGCTCTTTGCATCTGTGAATGTGGTCCCCATCTCAGTGCAGTGTTCAACTGAGTCAATGTACACCACTGCAGGGCTGGAGAGGAACAGAACCTTCCATAGAACCAGCAGAAGAAACAAATCCCTAACGAGACAAGCCTCCAAGGCCCGCAGCCGTTGGCATGTAAATGTGTGTGTACCATTTGCACAGTACGGTCTTCTCCAGCCACCAGTTTATCATCAGTGTTAAAAGTGACGGCACTCTTTTGCAGTGGTGAAATAAGAATTATTTTTCTCCAACATAATATTTTCACACGATGGCTCTCATTCACCCTCCAGAAGGCTGGCCAACATGTACAGTAGTGGATACATTCTCCTGGAAACCCATGAGTCACTGTCATCACCACAACATACAGCTTTAACACAGTTGTGTACACCCTGTTGCATAGAAGAGCGACATCCCTGGTTCCAGGGCACAGACAAAGCCAGGGGCAGCAGCACAAGGGCCAGTGCCCAGGGTGGGGGCTGGCTCAGAACTGGCAAGCAATGCCTTTGCCAAGAGAAGAATGTTCCCTCTGTACAAAGAACTCACAGGAAGAGAAATCTATAGGCCTCGGTGGTATGACCTTAGCTTCTATGTTGGGATCCATTTCTGAACTTCCTGGGCTGCCACAGCATTTGTCACATGGTAGGCACTTAGTCACTGCTTACTGGATGTGTAGACGGATGGATAAATGGATGGATGGGCAGGCGAGAGGATGGATGAGTGGGTGAAAAATAATAATTGGACATTCTTACACATCAGGCTCTTTATGCTCTTCATTTAATCAACAGCAACTGGTGCCTCAAAAAGTACCCCCATTTTACAGACAAGGAAACCAGGGCTTAGAGAGGGTAAGTAGGTTATACATATAGTGTGGGTAGAAAGAACCACAATTTGGATCCAGGCCCCAAAGCCGCAAATTCAGATGATAAATGGATCAGTCCTCCCATCTTAAAAATGAGCACACCACCATCAGCTATTGCCTTGGAGTACACACCTCCTGGGCCTCTAAAACTCTGATTAAACATGAGGCAGACCCCTCTCTGGGCAAAGGGTGCTGCCCGAGAGGGGCAGGAAAGACCGCTCTCACCACTTCCCAGAGGGCCAAACTGTAGATTTTCTATTCTCTTTTCTGCTTCTGGACTCAGCTGACACTGCCTCGTGAGCACAGCCTCCTGCCCTGAGAAAGGAGTCTAAGAAGATGAAACCATATGTGGCCAGAGTTCATGATGCGCACGCAGCCTGGAGGAAAGGTCAGGCAGGGTGGGGGTGGCCGCATCTCCAGCCCACAGGGCCAAGCACAGCTCACCTGGGATTTCTCAGCATTAAGTGCACAGAAACAGAAAAGCAGGGAGGTTGATGTGTAGGAGCGGGGGCTTCCATGATGCTGGGGGCCTCCTTGGGGTTGCCCAGACAGCATTCCAGGGGCTTCATTCCAGGCAGGTGGGGAAGGAAACCAAACGCTCTGCCCACCACGACCTGAGCAGCACCCAGGCCCTCTGTGCTGGTATCTCCGCACTGCAGGACCCTGCTTTCAGTTTTTTGCTTGGTTTCTTATCAATCCTTAAATCATGGCACCAGCAATCAGAACAGAAAATGGAAGGGCAAGAGGTTTCCAAACCTGATTCCCAGATGGGTAGATCAGCCTGGGCAGGGGGTGCTCCTGGGGAGGGTGAAACACTGACCTCCCCACCTGCTGTTCCATAAGCAAGGTGGGTCCCATGAAGTCACATCTCCACCCAGCAGGGCTCCTGCACAGCTAAGGAAGATGGTGGGCTTTCTGCCCCACTGGGCAAGATTGGCTTGCATCCTTCCCAGAAATGCTCAGGGAACAGAGCCCCTCAGCACACTGCTTAGCAGAGATCAGTAAAATCAACCTGTCAGGCAGGCCCTGTGTTAACCACCACCTTTACTGTGTCCTCCCAGGCCTGTTAGGAATGACACAGGCAACAACCAATGACTCCTCTCCACGACCCTTGCAGGCAGGAATTACTGTTACCCCAGTCTGCAAGTGAGGAGTCTGAGGCCCAGAGAGGTCATGCAGCTGCCTGAAGGTGGCTCAGCAGATACAAGGTTAAAGCTGGAACTTCTCAAGTCAGGCAGTCTATCAGCTTGCTCTCCAGCCACTCTTTTCCCAGATCAGGGGCGCTGGAGATGCAGGAGGAAGGGCTGTAGCCACTGTGACCAGACGCTAAGGAAGCAGATCCTGTAAAGTCCCTGACTCTGGTCAGTCCTCGCCACCCATCCGTCCCTTCTCCAGAGTTCAGTGGGATACAGAGACCTGCAGTGCTCATGTCTGGAGTTTTGCAGAAGGGCTTAGAGCACAAATCCTTCCTCCTTTATCACCCCAAAAATATTTCAAAGGACAGTTTCCCCTCAAAGCCAATGAGGGAAGCCAGCTGGAGGGCAAGTTATGAAGACGTCATCACACAGGAACACCTCCCTGTTGTGTGCAGTGTAACAGGTTTTCCTATTTGCTACTGTACTGAGAAATACCAAGCAATGATTTCAAACTGTCTTCTCATTGTCCCATCTCTAGTCGTCCATAATCACGTGTTTCTACTTGAAAACCTGTTACATGGTGTGCTTAAGAGCACAGATCCACATAGCCAGGGGCCCTCGAGAGAACACACAGCATTCTGCTGAAGAACTGACTTTACCACATCACCACCCAGTTCTGGTGAAGAAGTTACACTGACAAGGTGACCCCCACCCCAGGGAAGATGCTGACACCTGGGCCACTGTGGCCCCTGTCTCCAGGTGTCCAGCTGTCTCAGCCCTTGGTAGACATGGGGTGGCTCTGAGAAGCGGGGGTGCTCTCACTGTAGCTCCGTAGGAGTAGGAGCAGGAGCAGGAGCAAGAAGTGTCAGGGGTGCAGGGACAGGTACCACTGGGCTGCAGTCCTGTCAGCTTCCCTGGCCCGCGCCTGCCTGCCCAGAGGCTCTCAGGGATTTGCATGGTCATCACTCGGACCAGAAGGGATGCGGGAGCCAAAAATGCCCTGCTACTCAAGTGCCATCTAGGCAACCAGGAAAGGACCTTGTCATCAAGAAGAATGGGGTGGGGCAGAAAGGGGGAGGTGATAAAAAGTACAAAGGGGTCTCTTCATCTCACGACCTCTGTCCTTCTCATTTCTTAGCTGTCCCATTTTCTGTACCATCTACCTTCACTTAGCTCCAAACACTGTCCCCACATGGATGAGTCTGAGCCCAAACACCCTCCCTCCTCAGGTAGGCAGAGAGGACACCGTGCCACTTTGCTGTGACGGTTTTGGGCGGCAATAGCCCTTTTATAGTTCTGAATTAGACAGGGTATTGATTAAAATGATGCTGAGGAACTTCTGAGTTCTTAATATAGTCAAGGCAAACCGAAAGGTGCTGGAAGGTTCTGTCCTTTGGGACCTCCCCCAGGAGAAGCCAGAAGGCTTGTCTTTGTTCTCAGCTGCACGAGTGCTTCAGGATCAGCCAGGTGCTGGTCTGGGCAAAGGAAAGGTCCAGAGATGGGCTAGTGATCTGCAGTGGTGGCCATCTGTGGTTAGGCCTCTAGGAAAGATGTGTCTCTAAAAACAGGGCAGTTCAAGCCACGAGGGCCCCATTCCTACCTGCACACAACGGGCTGGGTTTCCCCTGGGCACGGGGGTGTCACCAGTAACTCCATGCCTTGTGGGAGGGCTGAACACTCCTGCTCAGCCCACCCATTCTAGGACAGGATCCAAAAGAAGAACCAATCACCTTAGTTATTTGTCAAAAGGATTTTATTTATAGCTCCTGATCCTCGACTGCCTTTTAAAGAAGACTGTTCTCGGGGCCATTTTTAGAGCACCGTCCTCCTTCCTTGGAAGGCTGCGTGGTGACTGGAAATGGTGGTGCTGAATAGATGTAATTAGAGAGTTGCCGAGTATGTGACCATGACTGTGAGGGTTCTTTTCATAATCTAAGCATGTCCCTTTCCCCAGAGCCTTTATTTAAATATTTTGTCAACTCTCCATGCCAGCAGCAGGCAAACTCCACTGCCAGCACTCTCTGGGAAATGTGATGAGCGAAGTCATTCCTATTCATGCATCCTCCTCGACAAAGTGTACAAAGATCAAGAAGGGGATGATGGGAGGGTCGAGTGAGCTGCAGCCAGAAGGTACTGCAGCCCCTGACAATTCACTGACTTAGCTGCCTAAGGACCTGGACAGTTAAAAGAAATCCAGGAAATGACATTACTGCTTCACCCCATGAACTCTGAGCAAAATTAGGGCCACGGCTCCCTGGTCAATGGCAGTTTGAAATCAGAGACTTTGCAATCCCAAGAGACACCTGTGAGATTTCTGCTCCCCAAACCAAAAAGACAGGCAGCCTTGCCTTGAGGTAGGCAAAGGCAGGCGAAGCACGCCAGTGCAGGGCTGTGGTGGACAGTGAGGCTATCCTTGGCCACATGCCTTCTAGACATGATTCTTTGGCAAACTCAACCTCCCAGAATCTACAGGGAGCAGAAAGCAACTTAGAGGTAACCTGGGTAGTGCTGTGCTACTCAGTGAATTCCAAATATTCAACAGTGGCCAGGGGAGTGAGGCATGGGGGCTTGACCCCCCAGAACAGAGCCTGAAGACTCCGCCATGGTGCACTGGGAAAAGTGCCTGCCTGTGCTGTTGTCTGGACTATCCCTAGTCTCAAAAGAGGTAGGGTGACTTAGTTTGCAGTGAATCGGGAGGAACACACTAGGCAGCATCTCCTCCCTCTCTGGAAGGACCCCCAGAGAGTACAAGCTCCCGTCTGCTCTCCCACCTTAAATCAATCCACCCCTCCAAAGGGCCTGTTTCTGCTCTGTGGAAACGGAGGAAATGACCCCAGCACAAAGGCTCCTCACTGTCACATTTCTCAGTAAAGTGAGATTGAAGTGTGTTGATGGCTACTCCTTTGGCTTGATTCTCAATTCCTTTCCTCTTCAGCAGAGATGTGGGATGCTAGTATTTGGCACCTGCAATATCTCACCCACAAATGCTCTTAGACGAGACCCTCTACCATTTCAAGCTCCATGCTCTCTGTGCAACAGGGAAACCACAAATGCCACACACCCACTCACAAAAATGACTATGACAATGTGCATTCCCAAACACCAAATAAGCGCCAATATACCGTACGTACATTAACTGGGAACCGTAAATGCAGAAGCAAATTTAATTTCTCTTGGGAAGATCTCAAGCTACCAAAACTGGACAGATGAAAGCACTTTGTAGATAGTAAGACATGAGCAACAGAAACAAAAACACAGCTCTACCGATCAGTGGGTGAGCCTACTCACAGCGCCACACATCTCTGCATAGCTTTCCTCCCACCAGAGAGAGAGAGAGAGAGAGAGAGAGAGAGAGAGAGAGAGAGAGAGGGAGACACTGAAGCTCACCTAACGGTGAACAGCCAGTTGGTCTGCTTGGGAAATCAATCACATGACCTCCGCCCCAGGAGACCACATGGGGTCTAAATAAGTGCAGTGACCAGGAGTCTGTGATGTCACATGGTGCCCTAAATTCCCCCCTACCCACAAGACCGATGTGGGCAAAGACGTGTTCTGCTTCACAGCTTCACGTCTCTCATCTGTCCACTTCAAGGAAGATGTATTCTAGCATTTCTAACTGACGTCCAAGGGAAATAATTAGATGTCACTACGCCAATGTTACATTACAACTTCCCTGCAGATCCTAGAGGAAGGGGAAATGAGTTACGATGAGCAAACCAAGCTAAGTACAACTGGTAATTGAAAAAGTGGCCAAGGAAATCAGGAGGGGAAAAGCAAGCAAGCAAGACCTAAACGGATTATCAATCATTTCCTTTTAGGGGAAGCTCTACTGCAACTTAATCAATTGCTATTGCTTCCCAAATTCAATAAGAAAACTGATACTGTGGGGAAGCAGAAGGGGGAAAAATCTACTCAATTACATTCTTGATGGATACTGGATGATGTCCCCCATTCAATTCCAATCCAGTTCTAAGTTTATCAGCATAAAAATAATTTACAAGCAACAAAACTCAAGAGAATGTGTTAAGTTTTACCACTAAGAGGGCAAAGTCTCCAGGCATCACTGAGACATGAGTTCAGTAGTCACAACACAAAGTGGTAGGTCTGAGGCTGGAGCTCCTGTTCCAGCTGCTGAGAGAGGGGATTCCAGGTGGGGCTCAGAAAGGTAGCTGTGTGACCTTGGGACCCCCAAGGACTGAAAATCTGTTGCTATAGGAACCTGGTAAGGATAAACACTATTACTCTTCTAGTTAATGAACAGGTACCACATACCTATCATGTCCCACGTACTGTGGATGACAAGAGAACAGAACAAGGTCTCCTATCAGTAAGGTCCTCATATAATGGAAGGAGTCAGTGTGAACAATGACAGTGCTGTACTCAGGGGTTCAACAGATAGAGAGAGGCTTGCACCTAAAGACCCCCAGGAGTTGGTCAAAGGACGGGTGGATGGGGATTCAAAGAGCCCAGTGGTCAAGGAGCTGCTGGGGCACAGGATATACTGAGCAGGGAGCCCAGGCTGTCAGGGATAAGGATGTAGGAAAGATTTGGTTAACCAGCACCTTCAAAGCCTAGCTAAAGCACCTGGACAGGACATATCTGAGTCCCAGTTCTCAAAGATCACCTGAATAGGTCAGACAGGGGCAGGTACGGAGTCCCTTGAGAGCTACAAGAGTTGCCAGGGAGATGTGCTGGGTGCTATAGTAATGCATGGCTTTGGATGCAGATGACACAGCAACCCACAACTGGATGGTACATAAGGGCTAGACATGTGGGAGGCCTCTAGTGTAGCTTAAGTGCTGGTTACCTTCTAGCACTGGTCAACGGGACCAACTGAGGACCTCAAGCTAGCAACTCCACCTTCCCACAACACCCCATTACTCATTCACAGTACATAGGACTTTAAAACACATGCGGGGCCCCAGCAGAAGCCCTTCCAAGGAACTTATAGCACAATGCCCAAATACTCTGGAGGGGAAAGCAGATACAGAGAATTCCAGGTGCCCATGGAAATCTTGCCACAGTTAGGTAAAAGATCCCTGCAGGGCTGCTCTAGAGTGATAATTATACTTGCAGGAGATGGGGATACCTATGAGTAGGTCCATACATACTGATTTGGTTCATAGACCAAGGCTTCACAGTCATACCTGGGCTCAAACATTAGCTCCACTGCTGGCTGGCTTGCTGTATGTCAGGCCAAGTTCCTGAACTCTGTTTCTTCATATGCAAAATGGGAACAAGGTCAGGATGAAGGTGAAGTGAGCTAAAGTAAGCACTCAGCCCAGTACCTGTGCATGGGGAGCATTTTCTAAGGAGTCAGTTATCATCTATCATCCTTGTAAATAACAATACATCTCAGACATCAGGCAGATGTAGAGCATTTCCTTGTCCTTTTTTCGACACCAAGGAGGCAGGAAAAAAGAGCTTTTTGACACCTCCCAAGCAAATGCACGCACTGTGACTACTTGCTGAGAAAGGAGAGCAGGGAAGGTGTCTCAGGATGTGAGGGCCCAGCTTCACCACTGCAACTGGCGGCAGATGCTGGTGGCTCTTACTGATTATGCTATTCCTCGTACTTGATGGAGGGTGACTTTGCAAGCAACAAGACTCTCTAGTAATGCTCCGTAAAACTATAAATTTACTTTGAGAGCACCAAGTCTAATTACCTCGCCAAGACTCTCTGCATTTTTAAGAACCGCTTTCTTTCCCCCCTCCTTAAACTCTTGATCATAAGGACTCTTGTTAGCAATACTCCGCGTCGTTCTTGTTTCGCCTGCTGCCGTGGCAACAAAGCAGTGTTTACCAGCCCTTCCAAGCTGGTACATCTTTATTAGCACCCGATCCCATGAGGAGCAGGAAGCAGTGCAGAGGTTTAAAGAGCATTAATCCCCTTAAGCTTTGCAAACCTCTCTAGTTAGGGAGCCCAGAATTGGGGGGGAGCGGGGAATCGAGGTCTCTGCCATTTGCAGGGCCCTCCTAGAATTGTTAAGCCTACATGAAGCACCAGACAGAAAAAAAACTTATCTCTCCGGAGCTTCACTTTAAATTTCTTCTCTTGAAAGAGGCAAACTTACGGGCTGCCTCTGCTTCACAAGAAAAGTTTGCAATCCATCCATCACAGAAGGGCCGCTGCCTTTCTCCTCGCTGCCTCTCTGACCACGCTGCTCTCTCGTGATAAACACAGGACTTTCAAACTCTTATCTCCTGGTCAGGCAGAGGGACAGTCACAAAGGCCCACTGGCTGGTCTGCCCCTGCACCGTCCTCTCTGAGCCTCTGTGAGGAGAACCAACAGATGATTCTGAGGCGAGATAGATTTCCAGTGTATTAAAAAAAAAAAAATCCAGCCTCACAAAGCAGCTAGAGAAACTGCCCATCTTCTTAGCCTCTGCCTGCCCTGGGAGGTTTTTCAGTTGGTACCAAGGCAGAAGTGAGAAGGGGAGTTGTGGGGAGGGAAAGAAAGGGTTTCTTTGCATCATTTAGAAGCAGGTCAATGTCCCATTCCTCTGCCTACCAAATAAACATCTCTTTCATCTTTCACCACCGCATGGGAGGTGGGGGGACTCAGCTAGAGGTCCAGGAAGACGTGTGGCTGAATTCTGAAAAATTAGACAAGTGAAAGATGATACACTAACATTCATCCAAACAGCTTTCAAATGGGCAATTTTGAGCTGGCCGAGCCTTGGCATCCTCCACAGTCCCCACATCAGCGCTCCTGACTGAGTCCAGTTCAATCGGAGATGCTCAACAGAAGAGCAGGAGCCATTAAGAGCATGGCCTTGTGCAGGGATGTGGTGTGTGTGTGTGTGTGTGTGTGTGTGTGTGTGTGTGTCTTGTGCTGGCCAGCAGAACAGACAACAAACGACCTTGTTCCAACCAGATGACTTCTGATCCCTCTTTTCAATATGCCAGGCATTTTATACCAGGCATCTCCCGTTGTTCTCACTGGTGCTTGAAATTCTTAACAACAAAACATTCTTAAGTCAACGAGATACCTTTCCGGCTTTTGTTTGGGGAGAAAGTCCAGTATCAGCCTCTCCAATGATAAGACGCCCTGGCACTGAACTTGGGGACAGTTTAGTTTCTCCATGATACAAATTCTAGGTGGTCCAGGGGGTCATGTGATTATTGAATTATTTCTATGTGTACCTACCTGTTTTCTGAAAATACTTTATAAGCAATCTCACAAAGTCACCCACATCAGGGCTCAGGGCCACAGGGTGAGATTCAGAGGTCAGAGACTCTGAAAGTTAGTAACACTTCTCATTTCTCTACTAACCTGGGGAAACCTGCAAGACCATCTTTAACCTACTGACCTGTTGCTGGGCAACAAGTCCTAAAACAGCCTCTCTGGGCTCAGACGGCCCATCAGAGGGAGGCAGAACCTGATTGTGGACACCTACTGCCTTGCCTTCTCACTTCAGGCCTAGGCTAGAGAACAAGCACCCCGAGACGGAAGAGCGAGGGTTTGGGTGCTGTGGGGCAGTGAGATGGGAGTCCAGCTGGGGGTGCTGGCTGGCCTCCATGCTCAGAGACAGAAGTAGGCAAAAAACCCAAGCTCAGTTCCCAGGACCTCTTGGAAAGGGAGTTAGGAATTACAGACCAGTGAACATGACCCTGAACTTAATTAAATGCCGCCACTCTCCAGGGAGTTGGGTGGTTTACTCTGCGGTAAAGCAATAAAAACCTCATGGACCAGCTGGTCTGAGGGTCCAATGGGAAGCAGGGAGACAGTGCCCTGGGGCTGGGGCGGTTCTGGGCAGAGACCTGCTGAATGAAGATCATGAACACCTGGGTCCTCTAAGTCCAGGGCACTCTCTGTTATGGTTCAGTAATGCCCTAAAGCCTCTGGGCAGGAGAAGCCACCCCTTCCGGAAGCCCGGGGACTGGAGGGAAATCACTCTGGGGCCCTGTGATGGCCAGAGAAGCCTAGGGTCGAGTGCAGCTCCTGCCTGACCAGCTCTTTCTACAGCAGCAGTCAGCACACAAACTTGCCTCCAGTGGACCTGTGTCCCTAGCTGGGCATCCCACTGTTTCCGGCCTTAGCAAATGTGGGCCCTTTAAATCCTTCCCTGTCCTCTTTTGGAGTCCAGGGAGAGGACCTGAAGCAAGTGGGTGAGTGGAAGTCCTCTTATTCATCTCAACACCTGTACCCGCGGGCTCCGTGCTCAGCGGAGGGGAGGGAGGCAGTGTGGGAAAGCTGGGTGATCTGGGAACCAACAGGCAACGCAGCAACCCCTACGCCTCTCACATCTGGTTTCTAGGCTTGGCTGAAAACCACTTCCAACCCAATCACCACCATGTCCCAGGCTGCACCCTTCTCCACCCATTCTGTTCCCTCCTGGCAGCCAGGAAGTCCGAGGAGGCCTGATTCTGATCAGCAAACCAGAGAAGAGTCCAGCCTGGTGCCGGGCAGGAGAGGTGAAGCCTGAACCCTCGTGTCCTCAGGCTCAGCACACAGTCTGAGAGAGAAGAGGCTCTCTTTGCCCCCTCCCCTTTTACCTACGGGCACTGCAATCAGGGGTCTTCCGCTCCTTCCCAGTTCATGGCCTTTCCCAGGAAACTCCAGAGATGCAGGCTATTATGTGAGTTCCAAGCCACTTGGAACAAGCCAACAAAAATCTTTTCAAAAAAAAAAATTGCCAGGGAAGTGGTGCATTATTTACCACATTCATGTGAATAATAACCATTCTCTCTCTTTAATCAGCACAACAAACATGTTTTAATTATATCTTTCAAGGTCACCCCTGCTCCTCATTTTCTACTTTCTAGTTTTTATAGAAAAAAGGACTCTGGAAAAGTTCTGTAAGGTGAGGCTGGGGGGAAGACGCCAGACAGTGCCCTGACTGAGGACATCCCAAAGCCTGGATGTAACAGGGCCGGAGACAGAGGGACACACGGGTACCTGCGTGTGTGCTGGTCTTGCACACTCTCTAACCCTGCTCTGAGCTTTCCTAGGAGGAAGGAAACTGTCCTGAGTTTCCTCTGCTTCCTGGATTGAAAATTCCCAATGTTTCCCAGCCAACCTTCAAATCTATCAGCCAAAGAGGTGATGAAGAAGAAAGAAAGGAGTTAATTTGGATTTCTCTGTACCTTCTGATTCTGCTCCCAAAATTATTTTTTGAAAAGAAAAGGTAAAAAGGCATACACACACACACACACACAAATTAGAGAAAAAGAGACATCATGTTCTTTCCTTATGACCCAAAAAACCCCAAACCTTGCTATTTTAAACAATGAAAAGCACAGTGTGCAAGGAGCAGCTGGCAGCCAGCTGAAGCCAGCATTATTTACCCCAGGTTTCCTCCACTAACTCAACTTTTACTTCTTAAGCATTTTGCAACAAAGAAAAGGCCCAGAGGGGTGTGTGTCAAGGACACCTGCATTCCTGACGATCCTGAAGGTCGCTGTTACGCTGTCCTCTCCGGCTGCTGCACCGAGGCCTTGCCAACCACTGCCTCCTGCTGCCAGCCAGACACCCAATCCTGCTCCCACACATGGTGGAAGCCCCTCCCCGCCCGGCAGCACTCAGGAGAGGCATCTGCAGCAGTTACCTTCAGGTCTCTGGAGATTTCTCCTAATTGGCTCAAGAAAGCAGCATTCATGGACGACTGAGGTGGCAGGGTGAGGGTGGGGGTGGAGGGACGGTGTCAGGGGTTACTTCCCCTCCTGGTGAAGGCCAGAACAGACGTTGCACCGGGCCCAGCACCCACAGTCTCCGAATGCTCTGATACCAGTCCAAAGGTCTTCAGGGGACCTCTTTGAAAACAGGGGTAACTCCACTAGGGACCCATCTCAAAGCCTCTGTGGAGAACTCCTTCTACTCAGCAGAGTATTGGCCATCTGCTAACCTCTAGGCAAATGCAGATGCCTTGCCCCTGAGCACAAAAGCAGGAGCTCCCCTGGGTGACTGGGACCTCCAATCCAACAGTACTCCTGGGTGAAAATTCAGTCTCCCCCTCACACTGCTGCGTGACCTCGGGCAAGTTACTTAACCTCTCGAAGTATCAGTCACCCATCAGGTAAATGACATGGCTGCACTGTCAACATTACAATCAGGAATGCACAGAAAAGCTCAGTAGTGCCTAACAAAGATTATGATCATCATCCATACAGTCACTCAATTAGAACGTAAGATTCATCCAGTCCTTAATTTTCAAAGATGGATGGTAGCTCAGGGTAGAGGTGAAGGTAGAAACGACAACAGAGATGGAAGGGAGGCAAGTTGCTGTCACAGTGAGCCAAGGGTGAGGAGAAACTACCAGAAAGGAAGGTAAAACAGGACCTCCCCGCCACACACACAGCCAAGGCTTTAATTGCCGGATGGTAGCCCAGGGCAGGCACTATGCAGTGAAACCTATTTGTTGCAAAAAGGGGGTGAACTTGTTTTCTCAGCCCATAAACACCTCCAGGGTCTAGAGGAGGCCTGGATAACAGGCCTAGTCTTAGATGGAGCCTTTCACAATTAGGCACCTAAGACAAGCTTTTTAACAGCTCTGTCTTTGGGAAAGTCAAAAGTTTAGGGTCTGTGCGTGGGCAGCCACTTCCAGGCCTGGAGAAAATAATTACTGTGAAGTTCAATGACAGTTTCTGTGGGAGACGTGTGTGTGTGTGTGTGTGTGTGTGTGTGTGTGTGTGTTTAAAGGAACGAGGTAAGAAGGATGAAGTGAACACAGAAATTGCTGTGTGCTTTTGTGATGCTCATTAAATGCACTTCTTGGGGTGATTCTGCAAGAGTCCTTGAAGAGAAAGAATGACCATCAGACCAGGAAACCCGAGGCCCCTGCTCACTGCTGGAGTTTGAGAGCACATCCTTCCTCCCCACCCCCACCTGCTCCCAGTGCCCCCAACCAAGCTTCCTCAGCCCCAGTGTTTACAGCTCACTACACCACAAATCTTTATTTCCCGTCACCCACTGGCCCAAGCTGTCCCCACTCCCTGTTTCTCCCAGACAAGTTAATAAGACGGAAGGCTCCCCAGAGGCCCGGAGCCGGCGAACATTATCACTTGGAAGCTAGGCAGAAATCCTGACACATCGGAAATGACTTCAAGCCTATTAATTACCCTTTCTTCTTTGGCAGATCTTTTGAAAGAAAGCTTGACAAATTGAAAGGAAGGTTACTGCTGCCTCTCTGCCCCAATTAAGCCCCCACTCCCACCTCAGTATCACAAATCTGATTTTTTTTTTCATGATGATGATCTGCACCGTCAGGGACCCAAATGCGGAGCCCCTCTTTGTAGGCTGTCTTTGAAATCTGAGAGAGCCAGGGGACCGAAGGAAGTAGGGCGTGGCCAGGGCTTCAGGCCAGGGTCTGTCTTCCAAGGACCCTCACAGAGCTGAGACACCACTGCACATGCTCGGGGGTGTCATGAGAGGACTGCATTTTTGGGGCCCCTCTTCCCCTTGGGGGCGGATACAGCGATGCTTCAATTCTTAGAGGCAACATCTTTCAAGAAACCTCTTGGGGGAATCATGACAGAGAAGCTCTGGGGATTTTGTATGCTGGGAAAACTGCAGTGCTTTGGGACCAGTCACCCTGTGTCCAAGTCTCATTGTCTCCTACACTAACAGTATTGTACTCCTATTCTTCCTTAGAGAGATTTATTGCAAAAAAGACTGGGTTTGTGCCCTTGTTGTATATTCCTCTTGTTGAATATCACCAAATGGATATCACCAAATGGATTCCAATGGGACTTGCAAACAGAACAACTGATTTTCTTCTTAAAACCTCTCCCTTCCACCAAAGTAGTCCTTAGTCCCACAAACCTAGACTTAGATCTAGTTTTCCCTCCACCCCGTGACCTACATCCAATCTATGGCAATGTCCTGTGTCACCCCCCCAAGTGTGTATCCCAAGTCCCACTGCCTCTCCCACCCCCGCTTTCACTGCCCTCTACAGTGGATGTCTGTGGCCTCTGCTTCCCAGTGTGCACCCTGCCCTCCTTTCTCAGTCTGGGGGCCTCTTGAGAGCACAGCCATAGGCCTGGCCTGACAAACCAACCTTCATGATCTGGCCCCTGTCTACCTCTCAGCTCAACTCCCTCCTTCTCCCTCCCAGACCCTGCCTCCCACGTGTCCTACAACCGACCAATCCCTGTAAGCTCCTCCCTACCCGCTCCCTGAAATGCCGCCCATCCTGCATTTCTCCAGCTCTCAACCCCAACATCCATTACTGAGTGAGGCCTCTCCCAAGCACCTACCTAAATTAAGTAGGTTCCAGATCTCCTTGTCAATATTTCCCTATTTTATCTCCCTACCACTTAGTAGTATATAAAATTATGGGATCCACAGTCCTTTCCAAAAAATAGCCTAGAGCAGTGAGAGGGCCCAGCAAGCATGGGGTATGGCTCTATAGTTATGGGGGAAGGGATGTTACTCTGTCCTACAGCTACAGGCTGCAACCCAACCAGTTTAAAGAAGCCCAAGAGGAGCACTTGGAAGGGTCAGTGTACCCAGTTCACTCCTGGAAATACCAGGGACTTCAGGCCGGAACCCACCTATTGCCTGACTGTCCCTGACAACTTGGGAGAGGCCTTTATCGCTTTTCCCACACAGCCTTCCAAGGGCATTGTGGATTTGAATTCCCATGCCTGGCTTTGATAAAGGCAAGGCCACCAAGCAGAGCCCTATTATTTTTCTGGTGCATTTCCATCAGATCTCATTTTAAACTCAAAATCTTTATGCCATTACCCAGGAAATCATCATTAAATTATTTGTTCATTTTTATTAGCATCCCAGTAATTAAAGAGAATCATATTTCAGAAATCTTCAGCTGCACTTATCAAAACCCACCCGCCAACCAATCAATTAGTATTACAATAACCGTGCTCCCATGTTGCTGCCGCTATTAGCATTTTGATTGAACGTCTGTTGAAAAGTGACTGGTAACAGAAGATTGTGTTCAGAAAGTAATGTTTCTTTATTCGTTACCACCGAACCTTGTCTGGTTGTCTCCAGTCTCCACTCAAAAGAGACAAGACAGTTTCCAAAAGCAGTCATTTTGGTGGTGGATTATATTTTCATGAGGTGTGTGATAAATTGGGCATAATCACTCCAGGATCGATGGTTACACACAGGGTCCTCCCCTGGGCTGTGGCCTCAGCACCCAGCAGCTGCACCTCGGCTGCTGAGCTCTGACGGGATGATGAGTGTGTCCCTTTGGCTGCCTCACTCTCCCCGACTCCAATAATCTAGGACCATGAATACCAGGTCGTCACAAAGGGCACTTCAGGCAACTCAGATATAATGACGCCTTTGCCAGATCCAATGGTGGCCACTGTTATTCCCACGGAAGATCATCATCATTATACACTCCCTTCTCTGCCAGGCACTTGGGAAACCTGTTATTCCAACATTCAGACTTAAGTTCTCCAATCGTCATAATAATAATAAAAGCAGCAGTCAGTACTGAGATGGGTTAACAAGCTCCATTATGGAAAGAATGGCTGTCTTCTCCAAGTCACAGGAATTAAAGATGAGAGTTCATTAAATCACGGTATTAGAATTGAAATGCCTGCTCCTTCAGACAGCTCTATTTACTGCTGCCACCTCCACCCCCGCCCCCATCACTGATCCCTTTTGTGGATAAATGGAGATCTCCAGACATACAGTACAGCCAAACCAACACAAAAAAGTTTCCGTCTTTCTCTAGCAAGTCAGTCACCATAGTTGAAGGAACTAAAGGAGATTCTGTTTCGACTTGTCTGGAACAAAACGGAGTAGGGTACCGGAGAGGGGATGGCCAGAGTTGCAAAGGCACATGCTCCAATCTATAAATACGGTAGCTGTTGAACCATAAATATCGTAGCTGTCTAAATGCTATTCATCTGTCCATCCTTCTATGCATCCACCAACCCAGTTCCAATCCACAGCAAACTATATTCACGAACTTCATCTCCCCGCAGATGACCTTGGCCCAACAACCCTCTCACAGTTCCACACCCTCCCTGCCCACCCCAGGGTTGACTTATCAATGGTGAAAGGCATGACAAGGCTATATTAATGCTCCATTATTTTTTTTTTCCTTTTAAAAAGGCTTCCGGAATTCATGGGGAAAAAAAAAAAAGTGCTATCCGCTTCGTGTAAAATCTTTCTCTAAACTCAAGACTCCTTTTTCTCCTCCCCAGCTCTTGTTTCTCCCCTGGCTGCCAGCCAAGATTTTATAATAGTGTCAGGTAGCAATTTCATTTTTAAAATGCTCTTATCAACGATTTAAGGTGAAAGATAAGAACAGCACAGTAAATCATCATAAAGGAGTGTAGTGTGAGGCATAGTATTTTACAAATCAAAACAGTTAACAAAATGAAAAGGCAAGGACAGGGAAACAAAGTGAGCTTAAGCATGGGCTGAAAGGGGGAGGGTAGAGGCCAAGTTAAATAGAAAGATCATCCTTCAGATTTCCAAGCTCCCTTTGGTAATGGTCTTGGCGTATTTGCTAAGAATTGCATGAACAGCCCAATTTCCATTTTAAAATAGGATGTTTTAAGAAGGCATATATATTGTCAAACCATTACACATACTTAACTGGGGGTTTTCATTGAAGTCATCTGACCTGCAAGCATGTGTTGTTAATATCACTGCTTTATTATTTATCAAATCAATTTCTTCATGGAATGACTAATAACACAACCACAGCTGCTCTCCTCTTCCCTCCCCAGCTGCTACCACCCTGGCAGCAGCAAGATTTGCTAGGCTACCTGCAGTGTCTTATGCCCCACACTCTACGAAAGAACCTTGTAAAAGAAAGGAAAGGGGAGGTGAACAAAGGAGGTGCCCTTTATGATCAAACAACTTTGCACAAGTCACTTACACTACCCTGGAAAAGTTAACGATACTATTAATGACTAGGCTGGGGCATTGGTCTTTATTATCCCAGGGGATTTTAATTAGTCCCCAAATCAGGGGAACCACAAACCTAAAGTAAGACAGGAATGGGAACCTATTTTCCTATTTCAATCCTGTACAATGTCTTTGATTCCAGTGTACTTTTTACAACCAACCAAGGGCTACATTCAACTTAAATGTGTCCCATGTCCTTTCATCTGGACACACAATCTCTGGCACACGTGTCCTACAGAAGCATTTCACACACACACAGGGAGAGAGAGAGAGAGAGAGAGAGAGAGAGAATGAATATGCTGGAATGCAAGCCAAAAGTGGCAACAAAGCTTATAATACCTGAAAATAAACTCATTACCATGATGCTCATTGTAACTATATATGCTCACCAATTCCTTTAGGACCTACCTGCAAATTTACAATAAATAAAAACATGCAATTAGATGATTTCCTGTTTGCCAAAGAATGATTCAATTGTCCATTAAAAATTAGAGTTCTAAAAATAACATAAAGGGAAACTATTAGATATTGTGGATACACATATCTCTGTTGTAAAACAGACTAGCATTATGGGCAAAATACAAAGCCTCTTTTGTAAATCTTACCTTTTTATTCTTTTTCAAGAATGGTAAGACAGAGTGGGGGAGGGAGCAAATTAAACCATAATTTTCAGACTATGTTTTCTTATTGTCACTCAGAAAAATTGCCAGGTGTTTCCAGCATAGTTTATACATAAATATATATACTAGCTGAATCAGGAAATTTCTTTCAAGAGCAAATGAATCAACTTAATTAAAAGACTTCAGATGCCAAGACCAGGGATTTTGGAAATGAGGAGGAAGTTGAGATCTCAATCTGTAGCCAGACACCTTTCCAGATATCTTGCTGCTGAGAACAAAACACATAAACACACTCAACCATGGACAGAGCCCTGGTTACAGCACACCTCCCCAGCCACCAGGGCTGTAGCCAGGCCCCATGGGTCAGAGGCATGATGAAATTTTAAAAATCAAATCAATATTTTTTATCTTTCTTCCAAATTGGCGATAAGAGACCGCTACAAAGATGCCAATGCCATTATTTTCTCGTAAGCAAGCAAATGAGAACTGTCATTGGTTTGCTGGGTTCCTTAGGCCACATGTGGAGGAGGTGTAGCCTTGACCCAATGGCCGGGACACCTCCGATTTGGTGAGTTTTATAGGAAGGGTCCCTGGTGATCTTGTGACGCAGGCAGGGATCCCTATCCCTGAATGCATATTGGCAGCAGCTCGGGGAATGTTAAAGATGATCAATGCCAAGACTCCGGTCAGTACAGTTTTAAAAACTCCCCGGGTGATTTTAATGTGCAACCAGGGTTAAAAACCACCACCTTAGTTCCAAACCTCTCGCCTAACAATCATCATTCATCATGCAGTGTATCTAACGCTAGGCTAAGGCACCAACCAGACATTGCTCACCAACCCTGTCTCTACATGAGGACATCACAGCTGGTCGCAAGAGTCGAGTGGCTCTGCAGGTTACATGTGAAATCTCAATTCCAAGGAAAGAAGCGAAAGGGAAAGATGGGACTTTGGGAAGGTCCCTCCTCTGCTGTATTGTCCAACAGCCTTGGTGGCCTGCTGCTAAGGAGATATTTTTGACAGGCTCACTGGGCCCGCTGAGGTTCCTACTCACTGAATAGGCAGCAGCTGGGTGGGAGGGAGCTCTGGGCTGGCAAAAGACACAAAACAGGGGGCCACTGTTGCTTCTGTGTCTATTCTGGGCCCAGAATGGATGATGTCACCTCCAGCGGCAGTGGAAAGCAGAGTCATGAATCATCCATGAGTCGGCCCAGCCCTCGGAGATAATAAATCGAATGTCACCACTGCGCACGTACTCTGCAGAGCCAGTGCAGAGGTGACTGCCTTGCTGAGGGTGCTGTGATATAGGAACCAACGCTGGACATGTTCAGGGGGAAGGAAGCACTCTCAGTTATTTCCTGGTATCAGGATAGCTGGCAAGTTGAGGAATAAATTTCAGATTTGTAGGGAGTGATCAGAGACACGCAACTTTGATCCCTTTAAAATCATGGCAGTTTTTTTTTTTTTTTGGTGGCACCAGGGATCGAACTCATGACCTCACGTCTGCAAGGCAGATGCTTAAGCCACTGAGCCAAACTCCCGGCATGGCAGTTATTTTTATGCACTGCTGGGTTTGCCAACCACACCTGAGGATTAACAGAAGCACATCCCTGTGTGTGCTGTAACTACTCATTACTGCTGCGCCCACCGGCATCCTTACAACCACGGGCCCGGAGATGCTGCCACTGTGACCCTCCATTGCATTACTGTAGTTTCAAACTCGCTCCAGGAGTGAATCTGGCAAATATTCCTGCCTGAAAGGATTTCTGGGACAACATAAAGAAATCAAGAAGTCTGTTTGGCAGCTTTTGAAGTTCACTGTTGTCTTGCTGGGTTTTCTTTCTTTCTTTTTTTTTTAAACCAGGGTGGAAATATAGGTAGGGATGTAAGGATGCCAGTTGCGTGCTGTCATACACAAGAGTTTCCCTAATTTCCTTTTTCCTTCTCCCCTCCTCCTCTTTTTTCTTCTTTGCACTGTTTCCCTAAATACTCAAGTTGAATTAAGAAGCACCGCTCTGATAAGTATGGTTTGTACTGTCAGAGTTGGGAATTCTGATACCTCCTAACTGTCTTGGCTATTCTTTGGTTTCCAAAGAACTGATTGAACCTTGAAGGTCACTAAATTAAACATTAAACCTCATAGTTCAACTGTCTTTCTTTACCAAAATGTATCTTTAACATCCTGAAGTCCACGTCAGGGTCTTCAGCTAATTAGACTCAGACAAAGCATAACCGCGTCAGGATTTGAGGCCGTGTCCTCAATTACACGAAAGGTCTTTTCTCTAGTGTCTCTTGCACATAATCTCTCCGAGGGAGGCTGGGGAGAGGAATGCATAGAGGGAGAAGACACCGTAGACCAGGGGCGAGCAAGGGGACACACTGGACAGAAAGCACTGTTTTGCCCTCAGTATTATTTTCCTAGGGCTGTTTTACCAAATACCACAGAATGGGGGCTAAAATTTATTTTGTTTCAGCTCCAGAAGTTTCTAGAAGTCTGAAATCAAGGTGTTGGCAGGGCTGTACTGTCTGCTCCATGCCTTTCTCAGCTTCTGGTGTGGCCAATAGTGCCATCATTCCAGCCTCTGCCTTCAAGGTCACATGGCCTTCTCGTTGGTGTCTCTCTTCGTATGTTCCTTCTTAGTGATACCAGTCATCCTGGGTTAACCTACTCAGGAAGACCTCATCTTAACTTGACTCCATCATCAAAGACCCTATTTCCAAATTAGATTGCATTTGAAAGTCCTTGAGGTCAGGACTTCAACTTATCTTTTGGAAGGACTCAATTCAACCCATGCCTTCCCTGTAGGAAAGGACAGCTTCTGCCAATAGCCAAGTGGTAACGTTCTCTCCAGTCAGCAAGCCGCAGCCTACATTCCCCAAGCAAAGTCAGCCACTAAGCTCATTAGTAGTAAAAGAACAATAGTTAATAGTGGGCTAATAAAAAAGTTAATCTTTACATGTGGTCTCCTAAGCTATATAGCTTCATATATATTATCTAAATTAAATCTCACAAGTGTATGAGTTAATAATAACCCTATTGTATAGATGAGAAAACTGAGGTTCAGAGAAGGTTAATAGCTTTTCCAAGCTCACACTGATAAGTGCAATTTGAACCCAGCAGTGTGACTCTAGCCTAAGCTCTTACTCCTTCATCACCCAGTCAGGACACTTACGGAGCTTAGCGGGTGTCAAACTGTTATTTGAGCTATAAACAATGAGGACACAGAGGAATCTGTATTTGCCACCCTGTGTAAGGTCCCCACAGGTTTACTAATCATAACTTGGAGTAAGAAAACACTTTTAACTTTTTCCCTTTAATTTCAAAGCACTTTGAACTCCCAGGTCTTGGAAGAACTCGAGCAAATAGGCTTCTTTTTATGTAAGGGCCAGTCTGGCTATTCTAATAATAGCACATTGTCTGGAAAGAGGAGAAACCACGAAGAAAATCCTCATCTATCTCTCTGACTTTCAGTTTATGGAAAGAAACCGAGGCGACTCCAAGGCACAGGATTCTCATCTGCACATAATCATGTCCCCGTTGGTTTGGTCCCCAATGAGGCAAGACCGATCTTTCACTCAACAAAGCTTGATCCACCTGATGCGCACATCCTATAATTACAGCCAACTGTAAAAATGTGTAAGACTATGTCAGGAACAAGGTACAAGTGATAGCAGTTACTGTGCAAGGGTGCCGGGACGGGTATTTTTTCTTTTGAAGATTCTCTTTCATGTTGATACATCACTACTACGACAGTTTAAACTGGAATGAGTTTTAAAAGCTTATGTTAAAAAAAAAAATCAATGTTTGAATAGGTAGCAAACACAGAAGGTACAAAAATTCAAAAGGCAAACAAGAATACAATAGATGTTTCCCTCTGTCTCTGTATGTCTGGTCATTTAGAGTCCTCTTTCCTAGAAGCAAACATTTTTTCTTGTGGGGACATTTGCATCCATGAGTACATGTCCATGTGTGCAAAACATTTTGAGTGTTTCTTACCTACAGAGATTGTGCTAAGTCTTTTACACTCATTAAATCATGTAAGCCTCGGGCTACCCCAGAGTCATCTTGGTATTTGACAGATAAGGGATCTGAGTCACAGAGAGGTTAAGTAACTTGCCCAAGGTTACACAGCTATTAAATTACATGGATTAGTTTCCAACTGCCTGGCTCTTGCCCTTGTCCTCCTAGCCACCATGCCATTCTGTTTGCTTCCACTTATGGGTAGCCTTCTAGAAATATTCTAGGCATATATAGCCTAGGTGTTATATACAAAGGGGAGGGGAAAAAGTCTTATTTTTAAAGACTAGAGTCCCCAAATTCAAACACAGATTTCAGTTTGCATGCCTAAAGACAGGAAGTTAACTATCTCATCCGAGGTGGGGAGGGAAAGAGCAGGGCTACGGGGACCCTCCCCTGGCTGAGGCAGTCTGCAAGCTGAGCCCCCAAACCACTCCGGAGTGGGTGTGTGACCTGCATAGGGGAGCAAAGCAAGGCTCAAAGGTATTCAGGCCCCTGCCTGAGCTCACACCCACAGGGAAGCTGGGAACTGAAACCGACAGTGGCCAACTCTAGGGCTTAGGTCCTTCCCAGCATCCTGTGCGAACAGAGGTACAGATGGGCAGGCACCTGCCCTCTAACCCTCAGGGCTCACACAGAAGCTCAGGCCCAGAGCTGCACAATTACCAGGGCTCCCCTAGAAACCTAGGTCCCAACAGGGAAGCAGCTGCCTGTGGCTTTTGGTGACCCCTGGCCCAGTCCTCTACAGCCCCCAAAGAGGCACTTTTAATCAAGTCACCAACGCAAAGGCTCCTTTCTCTTCAGGCCTCCACACTCTGCCCTGGCTGAGCTCTTCAAACATGTTTTGAGAGTCAGAGCCTCGGCCTCTATGGGAACAGGACCCAACAAAAGACGCTTTGTGCTTCTCTACAAAAAACCATTTCTGGGTCAATGAAGTTGCTGACCCTGGGCCCACTGCCTTTCTGCTTCCGTGGGCCACAGC